>VZUA01065224.1:7962-22011 GCA_013401035.1 Horornis vulcanius
AGGAACGTGCCCAGGTGGGTTTGGAATACCTCCAGAGAGGGAGAATCCATGATGTCCCTGGGCAGCCTGTTGCAGAGCTCTGCCACCCTCAACATAAAGACATTCTTCCTTGTGTTGAGGTGGAACTGCTTTAGTTTATGGCCACAGAAGCCCTCCTGGTTACAGGTTTCTGACCCCACAATACCTACATGCATTAGGAAGCAGAACTTCCCCATGAAACCAGTCTAACTTGTCTTTTCCCTAAATGTATATGCATGCTACACCAAGTCCCAGCTGAGTAGCTGTTGACCTTCATTCAATTGCCTTCAGGGATGTGTTCCCCTCTGGGGACAGTGTTTTGCTTCCCAAACATTCTACTACCCTTTGTTGCAGGATAGGACATTTGTTAGGCTGTTGGAGTTTCCAAGTTTGGGCTCAAACCAGCTCTCATCACAGTCATGACAGAAAGAAATAATTCTGTTCTCCATTCGCAGCACCCCTACAGCAACCTCAGTTCTTTTTTCATACACAGAGGACTGATCACTTTGGGGTCAATCATTCCTCCATCTTACCCACTTTAACAGGAAATTGCTGTGAAGTGTTAGTAACCTTTAACCAGTCAGATGACAGCTGTACCAGTCTTGCACTTAGACAGACAATAACATTTTGCTAAGGGCTGGGAAAGCTACAGTGAAGGTGACAGCATTGCTCTTGCTCAAATTCCACTTACAAATGTTCTGCTGAATCTACATCCAGGTGCTTCTCTTTTCCATTAGGTATACTGTGGTCAATGACTATTGTTTCAGTGTTGGCTAAACAGAATCCATTTGATCGCATGATTTCTGTTGGGAGAAAAAAGAAAACAAGGTTGAAAAAGAAAAGCTGGAAAGCAACTCTGTATCACATGTAATTGACATGGCTACGAACTGAGGTGTGCATGACATTGAAAATCTGCACAGGGAAACAGGAACGAAGAGTTGGTTTCACAGCTGCTTACATCTGCAAACTGATGGTGTTTAAGCAATTTTATTCACCTAACCAATTCATGACACAGAGCACCTGAAGCAACTACCACTTCCAAATCATTATTGTATTTTTTCTTAGAGAGTCATAGGCTTAAGTAAAACAAAAACAAAAACAACCACAAAAAACCCCAACAAACAAACAAACAAACAAACAAAAACAAACCCCCCAAAAACCAAAACACCCAAAAAACCAAAACAAACAAACAAACAAACAAAAAATATATACACAAAGAGAGATGAAAAGTGACCTTACAAGTTAATTCAACCACCAATTCTAAGTTGTGTAAAGAAATACTATGTTTTACACTGCCCTTGATGTTGCTTATTTGTTGCTAACTGTGTTAGAAGCCTCCAATACAGAATATATAAAATTTACAACTAATTCCACTGACTTGTTATCATGGGGAGAATTGATAACTAAAGAACAGTATTTGATGTGAATGAGAAGTTAATCCACATCTGTACTCTATGGAAAGTCAAACTAGGCAAGTCACAAGGATTTCTTTTTGTCACACAATTTTAGATGAAGGTAGGACCAACACAAAATAAATGTACATTTCAAAAAAAATCAGCACTGACTTAAGTATTATAACTCTTGATCTGCTTCAAGACACCATGACCCTGTGTTACAGCCTTGCATTTTCAGCACTACAAAAAATATTAGTCTCTGGCAGAAAATATGGTAGGCAGAAAACACACCAACAAATTTCAGCTATATATAAAGTTTCAGCAATGAGCAGAAGATGAGACAGAAGAGGTGGGGTTTCTTTTTAACATTACATGCTCCTGCATTAAGGCAAAGTCAAAACTCATTTCCATATAATTCTTGAGAGTAATCTTTTACTTTCATTCTGTATTTTACTGCAACTCATTTCAGCAGAATACATTTGGGGGTTGCAAAAACACTGAACCCCAGCAGAATCATACTTCAAATGACTCATCTTAAGCCAGCATTATATGATTGTAAAGTAAGATTTACACCATAAATTCAAATTCAGCTTTCATCTGGGAGGGTGACCCTTTCTCTCTCCTCCATCACCTACCCCTCTGAGCAGGACCATGAGGGGGAAAGTTTGTTTACTCAGAGAATACAAAACATTTTTCCCTGCTTTTCCAAGACTGTGAGACAGGTAGAAAGCTACACTGTGACTAACAGGAATGCCAGTATTTTCCTAGTGTCCTTGACTTGACCTAAGAGTTACAGCATTTCACTGCTGCATGAACTGCTTCACCCATTATCATTTACTGCCATCTACTGACAGCGCTGCCAGACACTGAACCATTTCCATTGTGCAACAACCAGATGAGGCAAATATCAATTAACATCAAATTTCCACCTATGTTCTTAGAATTAAGGGCAGCAATCACTTGGATGATAAAATTAATTACCACAAGATGCTTTTGGATATCTGCATAGGTAGGAGACTCTTCCTCCAGTTAATTAGGTATGACTCATCCCTACCAACAATAATTTAGAATTAAAACATGCTATTATTCAGCTGAGATAGTTCTGCTAGTACCAAAGACAATTGATGCCAGTTCCTTGCCAGACACTATAAACCTTGGAGGGCTATGTAGTATTTCACTTCAATTAACTGTAAATAAGCTCTTCTGGTGACACAAAACCAGGAGTTGCCACTAGGCTCAAACAAAGTGTTTCACTATAGAAATTCAAAACCAGGCACACTAGAAGCTCACAGACCTTTTGACAACAATCACTAGCAGATGAAGAGGGGAAAGGCTAAAATAATGGGCTCTCCACTTTACCCACTAACAATCTGTGGTTTAGGAACTTCCTATGTCTCCACCTGTGACAGGTTTCAATGTACTTTTCCTCCACTTCCTTGTCTAATTCCCTTTTGAAGTCACTTCTACTTTCAGTTTCACCATATCCTATGACAGTGAGTTCCAATCCTTAACCATTCTTTGTATGGAAACAAAACAATATCATAACCTTTCTTTTGTTTGTTTAAAGCCTGTTGTCTGTCAATGATATTGGATAACCTATAGCTCTTGTTTCATAAGAAGTACAGGGTAATTGACCTCCTTCTATTCACAGCTTTGTAGACTTCCATCATACCAGTCTGTCATCTCTTCTCACAAGTGAAGTTTCCTTCTTTAATTAACCCCTTACTTAGAGAAGCTGTTCAACAACTTGAATTCTCGCCCTTTATTTGTATAATTTCAAATTCTATTATATCCTGAGATGAAGAAACCAAAATTGTGCGTATTGTATTCAAGATGGGGTTATGCTCCTCTCCTCTGTTTCTCCCTCCTTTCCTAATAATATCTAATATTCTCACTGCTGATATTGCCCATTGCTTGGCACCAACCTTACGTTTTCACCATACTGTATCAATAGCCTGAAAATTTTCCTTTCTAAGTGGTATCGGCACTATCATATGTGATGATATGCAGTAAGGACTGCATTTTCCTCACATTCACTGCTTTGCATTTGTAAGCCTCCCATTTCACCTGCCACTTTATTGCCTGAATGGATGTTGCACAGTTTATCAAGGAAAATTATATCTTCTATATCACAAAGCACTACGTTGAGAACTACATTTTGAATTGCTGGTAGAGAAATAATAATGGGAACATCAAATGAAGTAATTTTCATTCTTCGATTCTTGTGTCAGCTGCAGGAAGTTAACAATTCTTACCTGATATTTTAACTGGACTTTGAAAGCTTGGCTGAATTTTATGGACATTGTCATTTTTTAGAACTTGGTCCAAAGGAGATCTCTCAAAGAATGTGAGGACAACTTCAGACCTTGAATACTTAAAAAGAGAGAAATAAAAACACACATTCATTTTTAACCAGTAGTTTGATTTGGCCCTCGACTCCATTTCCACCCCTTCATAGTATGACAGAAAGACTTATTACAAGTGACAGCTTGGAGGCATCATTGCACAGCTCTGGTGCTCAGCATTTCTCCAAGCTACTCGATAAATTGCTGCTTCTTTCAGAGTTTGGCAAAGCCCATCACATTCTAATCTGCATGAGAGGGCATGTCACCACGAAGGAGGACTCAAGCTGGGCTAAATTGGAACTTGGCTTACTCACCTTCCAGGGCATGTTTATAATAGTCTTCAGAAGCTTTTCCACTTCATTAAGTCTGGCTTCTATATCATGGGCTTCTTTTATTGTGATGAGCCCTAGAAACAAAGTAAACAAATCATAAGCATAAAAAAAGCACACTTACACATGCTTTAGCAGCCCTTCAGGAAGATGTGGAACAACCTCAAATATGCCTTCCAGAAATATCTTTTAAGCCAACAGATGATAAAGTGTGCACCCCAAACCGAGGTGGGTGTAGTTTACAAGCAGAGTTGCAAGCCTGACACAAACTCAGCTGTTTATGACCATATGTAGGAATTGCAAGACAAGCAGAAGTACAACCACCTACTCCTTCACCCACAGTTTCACTACACAGCATTCCCAGCAGTGATGGTTAAATAGCCCACTTTCTGCTTCCAAGAACCATTATTCATCCTTTTTTTTCCCCGTAAATAAGAAGAAAACCAAAAGACACATCCTACAGATAAGAGGGGAAAAAATAAACCCAAGCTAAACAAAAGGCTTTGAGAGCAGTTTTGTATTTCTCTGACTGTAAGCCCCAGTGAGTGGCCCAAGGAAAATTTGTCAATATCATGTTTTTCAAGTGCAAGATAACTGTTAGGAATTTTTTTTCTCTATTCAGTCACTGAATTATCACAGTGCTGCAGAAGGGATGAAGACAGAAATTTTACTGCCCAATATCCAGAATGATGCATTACAATGCAATATAGAATTGCTCAGTATGCTGATCTTAAACCCTGATACCGTATTTTGTATGTTTAACTTGCAGGACATCTCTAACTTTTCCCTCCTCTAGGAGACTGAAGGAAATACAGCTTGTACAGGGCAAAATCTCAAATCCCTCTAGTGGGCCTTTTATTGCTGATATTTGCAACCTACTTTTTCTAATCAAATCGTTATTTAACTTTTGCGCTTGTGTATCCTTTCCAAAGAGCAGGATACACCCATGAAAATAAAACACCTAAGAGAAATTATTACCATGCCACAATAAACAAACAAACAAACGAAAAATGGAACAAAAGCTGGAACAGGAAAGGCACAATAAGTCAAAGATACCAAAATTAAAAATCTGCTAAGCAGTCGGTGAGAAAGCACTTCAATATACTACAATTGTGTTACAGTAAGTATCTCCATCTTCCTATTCAAAAGACAAACACAGAGCCATCAAACATGCAGAGTGTGGGAACAGCATCCACAAACAGTTTCATTCTGCACCAGTCCTTGTTGTTTGCTACCAACGAGATACAATCCCGCAGAAACTTTCCAGACAAAAGTGTGACTTGGAAGCTGTCAGCTCTCCTCCAGTTACAGCTCTAAATAAAACAGAGATTGTCTCCAAAGCAACCGGGTTTACTTGACAGCTGTCCCACAAAAGTCCCCTGCTTGTCTAAGCCTTTCTCTTGCTCAACAGTCCTACATTTAGCCTGTTTTTCAGCAGGGCTGTTGCCTCAACCCAGTACAACTCACCCTCTCTCCTGATAGCAGAGCAATGCACCCCAGCAGGCATATCAGGGAGGTGGTGTGTGTCTTGCTTTGGCTGGTGTACACTGCAGTCAGGTAGCTTTGCTTGGAAATTCTCTGAGAGGCTGTAAATGTGAATAAACTCATCTGCATGGGTCCACAGATTGCATACTAGCTGGGCTGTGCTTGGCATTACAGGCCTGAATTGTGGACCAGCACCCTTCATTGTCCTAACCATGGGCTGCAGGCCTGGGTGGATCTGCTTTGTCCTTCCACAAATATGTTCCCATCCCACATTTGGATCAAGTTCAAATTTTTCAATGAAAGGGTTTTCATCTTCCTTAAAATAAAGAAAAAGCTGAAAATGGCCTCACAGCTCAGACACTCATCCTTGATGTTAGAAACAAGCTGCTGGCCCTGCTGTAGCCCACATCAGAAAAAACAGAGCCAGCCACCCTAGTGCCAGCAGCCATGGAGTGCCTCCACTTCTCCTGCTGGTCTTGATCCACTCTGCATAAACACTGATACAGTCAGAGCAGAGACTACCCAGCTGTGGCTCCTTCCTCACTGCTGATCCACCAGGGATTCAGCATACAATTGCGCCCTCTCAAATCTGCCCTCACTCTCAGACCCTTTCCCAGATTAAGCATGCGCTGTTGGAACAAGTATTTTACCAGGAAGAGGGATACTTTCAAACAAATGAAGATATTCAGACTGGGAGGGGGACAAAAATAAAAAAAACAAAACAAAACCACATCGGCAACAGCCCTAAGCATTCATCCCATGAGGAAAACCAGCCAAGCGGTCAGGATTTCTCTCATTAGTAATCAGGGAAAGCATCTGCAGCTCCACACGGCCTTTTTATGCTTCACCAGGATGTCAGACAAGGCTGTCAGCCTGTTGCACTGTCACAGATCACCCCATGGGAGGTTTTACAGCTTCTTGCATTCACAAGGAATTTCCAGCCCTGGTATATTATCTCCTTCCACCTCTTGGAAAGACACCAGCCATGACAAACCCACACTCCAATTTGGAAACTGGCACAGAAGACTCATAACATCTGACACCATAAAAACTGTTTCTTACTGAAGCTTTCAGTAATATCAAAACCAAAAAGCAGACAGTGTGGGAAGGAGAGTGCTACATCTGCCTGGACAGCTTCCTATAGATGTGCTTAATGATTGCAGATGTGCAACTTTGGGGCTTAAAGCTGCTGACCTTAAATGAATTCCCCATACAGGGAGTTAAATTTGGCCAGGCTAAAGCCTTTCTTTTCGTACATCTGCAACCCAAACAAACAGAAACCACTTGACTGGCCTTATATACACATATTTAAACCTATAATTTCTTCTGCAATTTTCATGAAGTTTGTAAGGCCCTCATTTATCTTAATTCTACAAGTCTCTGTTTTTAAAAGTTAACAGATGCTCTTGTGGTTTCAGTTAGTCATAGCCCATGATCCCACAATCTGAGAGTCTGCTGCCAACCCCCAGCCACGTTAACCAGAGTGAGGCACTGCCTGCCCAAGCAGCCAGGAGGAGTGGAGGTCCTGGTCCTTCCTTTCCATCCCTTTCAGCACACTCTAACTGGCTGCTGTCACCAACCACAGCACCTATGTGCATGAGGAACTCTGGGGTTTCGCAAGGTAAAGTCTCTGGTGTCAACACTGGCTTAAGGTGCTCCCACCCTCCCCTGCACCTCATTTCCTCTCCCACACCACAACACAGAACTGCTTCTGCTTTGCCAGCACAATTAGGTGAGCAGCAGGGAATGCCTCAAACCACTCCTGTCAAAGGCTTCACCTCAGAAAACCCCAGACTCCACAGAAGAAGCAAGAGATTGCAGGCAAGGATGCACCATCCAAGCTCCTTTCTCACCCGGACACTGTATCAAGTTTGAGCAGGAATGAGAATTTGTACAAAGAAGGGTCACAGAACTGCACCCAAGTTCCCAGGCCTATTCTTCACTTTGTGGGGGTTTCTCCTTTGCCTGTATTCTTTCTCCTGTTTGGAAGATTTGTTGAGGCAGAAAGAAAGAGAAAAAAAGCCAGAGACTGATGTAGGGTCTCCAGATGCTGGAAACGCCTGAACAAACAGACACACAGACATGCCAGCTGACACTGCAGACAGAGCCCAGAATCTCCACCATTCATTAATCCTGACACTAATTAACCAAAATGTGGATGCATCTGGAGTGTGTGGGACCCCCTGGCCACATATGAAGCATCCATACAGCAGCTACAACGTGTCCCAAGGCTGTTGTCTGTGCCCATGGGACACAAATACATGTCTAGCCTATGTTTCCATCTGGGGCTTTTACTACTCAAGAACCCTTACTCTGTTTGCTATAAAATAAAAATAAGATACCAGAAAAGCAACCAGTATCCTGGAACCAGTTGTGCTTTCTTCACTTGTTCAGTCATGCAACAGAACTGAACTCATAGCTGGGAAATTTGTTAGTGAGGTCATGGTGAAAGGCTGTTCTCATGCCTTTTTCTCAGCTCTGGTCCTTGTCTGGATTGCTAATGGAAAACATGCACAAACTCCTCCCAGGAAAACTTTGCTCTCTGTCTTGTTGCCTGTGCTGTACTTGGACAATTGGCTATTATTTCAAGTGCTTTAAATCCTATAAACACTGTGTTTATAGCGTTTGAGGTAAAGTGGAGTCCCGATGGCTCCTCTTTTTTTGCCACAGACGCTGCTGCCAAATACCACAAACTTCTAAGATTCCTTCACCCTGCACACAGGCGAGCCAATAGGCTGGGTGACAGGAGGGATGACACTGCCTAACCCAGCATGGCACTCACCTGAGCCTGGGAGATTGCTTTATGTTTATTACATAGCCAGTGACCTGAACCAATCCTTTTGACATTTTCTCTGCTCCTTTCCAGACCAAGAGCCCCAGGCAGAGGCACTGAGACTGAAAAGCTTTCAGTCTGAGACCAAGCGTAGGAAGCAACTGCGCAGAGCAGCCTGTGTCTGGAAAAGTATGGCACAAGCAGCACCAGAAGCCTGCAGATTTCTTCCTGCCCTGGGTCCCTGGTGCTGGGGCAGCTGCAGGAGGCTGGGAGAGCAGGCCAGCAGCTGTGTACCTGGCACGCTGGCTCACAGCGTGGGAGAGGGGCCCAGAGCTGCACACAGGCAGGAAACGAGCTCAGCAGCAGAGGAGAACGAACGGAGAGCCAATTCCTGATGTAAACACACAAGCCTTGGTAGGGCTGTCCTATTACTGCTGTGTGAGCCACCAAATCTGCAACTAATGACACTGTGAAAACCGCAGATAATGCAGCCCATGTTTCTCCCACAGGAAGCGGGCTAGGAATTGCAGCATGTGCTTCATGGCTCATAATGAAATCACAGAGCAGTCCTGACAGTCAGTGTACACAATAAGCATTGTCTCAAAAATCCTCTAGTGCCTTTCAAGGAAGAGTAAGTTCATGCCCAAGTCAAGTATGTATCTGTAATATCATGTCAATGATGACACACAGAAGCCTGTTTTTCTGGAGTTGTGTTGCTATGTACAAGTCACTATGTATATGTGCTGCCAAACTGTGGGCAAACCCTGTCTCTCCAATCTGAAGGACTACACTTCATGTTTGTGGGCATGACAGGAGCAAAGAATGTCCAAGAGGTATCATATTTTCTCAAAATCAATTCTAAACATACAGGAAGCTGAAAAAGTGCAAAAATCAAGGTGTAATTTCTGAACATATATGCAAGATGCAATGCCAATAGTCCTAAATGCTGTGTGTTTTGGTACACACATGAAGACTAAAGTTGTATTGAGCCCCTCTCATCTAATTCTCTCTCTATTCCCTACAAGTAGACTGCAGAGTAGGCATCAAAGGGAAAAAAAAAAAGGAGTAACATATAAATCCAGAGAGAAATCCTACTGTGTTCTGCTAATCTACACTGCAAGAAAGATTTGAGGCTTATAGATTTAAATCATGAGTCCATCCCTCTCTCTTTTTACAAGATCCCAAGCAGCAGTTAGGGATTTCAGATCTTTAGGGAAGACATATAAGTTGCCTTGCACGGGAGACTGCTACTTTGTTGTCTCTCCTGACCAGACTTCAACAGGAGATGTGCCCCTTTTCCCCAGTTACAGTCTTCATTAACACTGCACTGCTAAAACTTTTTTATCTTTTTCCCTCATTCTTCCTTTCCCTCAGATATGTTCTAAGCCTTATGCATACAGACAATCCAGGATGTATATGGAGCAATAGAGGGAAGGTCCTAGCCAGTAGAGAAAAATGTTAAATGAAAGAGTCTAATTTGATTCATCCAAAGAAAGGCCAGGTCCAAAGTCAGATCAGTCTGCTAGGGACCACATCCAGTTGACTTCTAAATAGATCCACAGACAGATATTCCACAGAAACATACAGAAACTGAAGCTACTCAGCTGGCCCATGGATCAGGGCTGAAAGACAGCAGACAACTCAGCCCCATTTTTTTTCAGCAGTTTTGCTTCTTTGCACTGCTTCCTGCTTCTTCCCTCTGCTGGACTGGGTCTTCTCAATACCCTTTCAGCTGCCATTTTCCCCTGCTTCATGGCCACCATACCTTGCTCCTCCTAGCAGCTGCCCAGGTAGGATCCCTCCTCACCACAAACACGTGTTCCCTCAACCTTGCCACCTGGGAGCTACGGCATTAGCCACCTCAGACTGGATTCTGAAAAGGCCAAACCAGTTCCCATTAACAGCTGCCTCCTCTCTGATGAAGGAGAGGAGGGTAAAAGATTGCTAGAAGAGCAAAGGAATACTCAGGAGTATGTAAAGGCAGGAAATTGAAAGAAAAAATCCAACAAAAAAACAGTAGAGGGGAAAGCTTGTTTCACACAGCTTTTCTTCAGTAACTGCAGAAATAACAGCACAGGGATCCCTTAAGTCCAAAGATTTGAAAGATCCAGAGAAGGGCAGATAATTACAGGCAATCAGGGATGTCAGATCTTCAATTACTAGAGACCAGGACTGTCACTTTTCTGTTCTCTGCCTGTTATTTATGCTTTCTTCTGCAGCATCTGGTTCTCATCACTAGATCCTAGAGCTAGCTACAGCACTGGTCTGACTTAAGTTTGAAAGCTCCAGGAATTCCTCTTCGATGCCTCTTCCCTAATTCTACAACCCCTCTCTCTTGGGGCAGACACAATTGCCCATTCCCCTTGTGGGGAAGTTCATCCACCTCATGTGACAGGAGTCACTACAGCCTTTACAAAGGATTTGCCATTGATGCAATACCAATGACAAGATCCCTCTTGGTGGCATTACTGAGGGAGCAACTAAAAGGACACAGCAGAGCTGAAAAGAGGGGTAGGTGTAGGGTGGTGGACTTTTGACATTTATCACATTGCGCTGCCCTTCTCAAACTTGATGATGAGGACCAAAATTTTTTAAAGAGGTAACTGCACAAAATGCATGTGAGTCACTCCATGTTTTCAGACGATCCACTAAGTAGTAGCAAACACATTAAAGATACTGAGATAAATCTGTTTGATGCAGAAAGAGAGAGAGCTTTCAAAACCCTGTTCACACCTTTCTTCTTTTGCAGTTCATTTGAAGCAGATGCAGGATGGGGAAAAGTCTTGTCCAAACAACCGTGTGACTGAAACTCCCCAGAGCAAAAGTGGCCATGACCTGAGAACCCTGGCACACTTGAATACCCACGCAAAGAAAGGAGGCAAATTAAAGGCTGAGAAATCCAGACCCTCAAGATGATGGGTTTTCTACACATTGTATTATTAGTTATGGGATCTCCCAGGATCTCTGAAATGGAGAAGGCACATTTTGGTGGCAGAACACAGCAGAAAGGCTTTCCCCACAGAGTGGCCTGTTGTGCCTGATGAGCCACAAGAAAGAAAAAAATGTCAAAGAAGCATGAGACAGGAGTGAACAAAGCAGTCAAAACCTGATGAAAAATGCAAGCTCCTACAACCTTTTTTAGTGCTGATTTCTTATCAGGTGAAAGCTGTCATGAAAAGCACACCTAATTTCCATTCCTTTCCACCAAAAACTTCCCTGACACATTGCCTTGGTTCACCAAAAAGGCAACTTGTGTCTAGCTTTATAACAACACAGTCAGCTTCATTTATCTCCATCATTACAAATGAACCATGAAATTCAGCTGATAAAAAAACAAACCCAGAAGCCACAAACTTAATTTTGGTTATACAGTTCTGCTAGAGTCTGATAACCAAGAGCTACATCTTTTGTCTGCCAGACAGAAGCTCTGAGCAAGCTCCACTAATGAACTGTTGACAATGTCAACAATGAAATGAGCACAATAGATGCAGTGTATTTATCTCTATTGTCACAGCACCGAGAAACAGCTGCTGTCTGTGGAAACCACGATGCTGCCCCTGTAGAGCTCCCTCTTCTCATAAATCACACACCCAGATGGTCTTGTAAACAACAACAAGAACAACAAGGCTCTAATGCAGCATATAGAAAGCGAAGTTATGAACACGGCATTTGCAAGCAAACAACGTTCCTGGGCTGGCTCTTCGGGAACTGCCTTCTGTGCTGTGCACACCCTCCCAGTGGCAGCCCTGGAGGAGCTTCCACTGCACAGCCACTCGGACATGACAGCTGATCACCTGCTTCCTGCAGGAGGATGCCACCCCCGGGGCAGGGACAAGGCTTGGAGCTAGAGCTCAGCCTAGTGCCTGTGAGGGACTGCTCAGGTCTGCCGCAGGTGAAGTGACTGCTTCTACCCTACGAGGCAAAATAAAGGTGCAAGGTTTCCATAGGAAATCTCCACCACTACTAGAAAACTTCTATGGATGGGCAGAGCTTGAGCACCTGCAAGGTGGAAGGGAACAGAGAAGTTCTGCAGAACCATAAATAACCATGGATGGTGGCACACCAGTGAGGGAAACCTGGAGGGAAAGAAAAGGAACAAAAAGCAGCTCAGGGAAAGCAACTTGGAGAAGCAGAGAGGAAATAACAGAAAGAAGAGCAAGGGGAAAAAAAGGCCATGACAAGGGAGAATGAATCAGATGAAGCACAGAAAGGAGGAAAATGAGAACTTTGGAAAGAGAGGCCCATCTAGTGATAAAATAAATCTGTCAGAGAGTTTCTGATTTCGCAGCTCAGGGTATCAGAGCAGGACCTGGCACTACACATACGTACAATGGGAACAGTTACATTGGAAGGGCATCTGAGCCTCTGTTCTGATAACAAAGGCAACAAAAAAGTGCAGAGGAGGATTGCCAGAAACTACCCTGCCACTCCAAAGGCAAAACAAATCCCCGTTTTGAAAGACTGCTACTGTGCTCTTTTGGATTCCTTAAGGGGTTGATTCTGCCAGCACTGAAGTCAGAAACGAGGGAGATGTGTGACTACTGACTGCATTGAAGCTGGCTCAAGTTCTAGAATAAATCTTAGATGAGACCTCCTCACAAGTAGTATTTAGAGAAATTGGGGGTGTGGAAGAAGAGTCCTTTTCCAAATTTATACCCGAGTTTTGGTATCTATTTGGTCTGTTGCAACTATTTCTATTTCCATCACTTTTAGTTCAGCTTTGAAGTCCATAGCTCTGCCTTTCTTAAGAAAACTGATTAAATTCAAAAGTAGACTTTGCATAGAGAAACAGACAGTTTAGTCACATTAGGCTGTGTTCCTTGCAGGAGTGAATGAACCTGTGTTTTCCTGTGATCCTCTTTTGTACATTTGCCTAGAGCAAGGGACAGGCAGATTTCAAAGACAAATAGAACACTAGCAAGTCACTGGTAACATCACAGTGAATCATACCCAGTCATTCTGCAGGTATGCACGTATCTAACCTTGTTTACCAGCTTCCTAGTGAGATGCCTTGTGTGGCTGAACGTCCTTGGCCTTTAGCATCATTGTACACTCCAGATGCAGAGAGTGCACTCTGCCATGTGTTCTTATTAGCTACCAAAGACAAGACCAAACTGTGGGAATGCCCTACTCCCCCCTGGGACCTCCCCTCCTCTCATATCAAAGAAAGGGTTAGATGAACAGCCACTGCAGACAGCTGCACCTCCCATCCTCTCCTCTGCAATCTCAAAGCACTCAGCAGCTCCAACAAATAAGGGGAGATCATTGTGGAAGTCAGTCCGTGAGGATGAGGGGTCAAGAAAGGAATGGAGAGGATGGTTTCCTCGTGCTGAACAAGAAAAGGAGCATGCTCCTGCACAGCATGAACTGTCTGCTGAAGCCAGCAATAAAGGTAACAACCAACTCTCTCCAAAATTGCTGACATTTTTAAAATAACCACAGTCTTCATTCAAAAAGTTAATAACATCGAATAGCTCAAGCTTCCACTCTCAGTCGTATCCCTTAAATGTAACACACTGCAGCTTGACTGAGCTGTAGGATAATGCTAGTCCTTTTAATGCTCCTTAGGCAAATCTGTAGGGACTTTGGAGTCCTTCAATGCAATGCAAATTTGGTTTGCAACACTTTATCACTTCCTCCAGATAAAAGGCACAGTTGATATTCACCTTCTTTCAGGAAGCCTAAGATAAACACACACACACACA
>VZUA01065225.1:8700-19891 GCA_013401035.1 Horornis vulcanius
TTTCTGAAAAGATTCTTTGTAATAGTTTTGTATTTTCGTGTCTGGACATGTTTTGGGGGGGTTTGAGCCACTCATCGTGGTTTTACTGCCTTTTGTTGAATCTCACAATGGAGAAAGATCTTGGACTAATATGTTAAATTTGTCTTCATTACTTTTTCAGGTTCTTAGAAAATTTCGAGCACATGAGACCAACCTACTTATTGCTACTAGTATTGTAGAAGAGGGTGTTGACATACCAAAATGCAACTTGGTGGTGCGTTTTGATTTGCCCACAGAGTACCGTTCCTATGTGCAGTCAAAAGGAAGAGCTAGAGCACCAATTTCCAATTACATTATGTTAGCAGATACAGACAAAATCAAAAGTTTTGAAGAAGATCTTAAGACATACAAAGCAATTGAGAAGGTATGAGGTCAAAGGAATGGGCCTGGGTTTTTTAAGTGTATCATAATATTTTTTCAGGGAAAAATCTCTCATCATGTTCTGTTCTTAAAATATTAAGATCCTCCGAAACAAATGCTCAAAATCTGTTGATGCCAATGAAACTGACACGGAACCTATTGTTGATGACGATGATGTCTTTCCACCCTATGTACTAAGGCCAGATGAGAACAGTCCAAGGGTTACTATTAACACTGCTATTGGACACATAAATAGGTAAGAGACATATCACTTCTTACTTCATGTCATTGAATAAAAGGTTTCTTAGTTGGTGTTGCAACATGGATGCATGGGCTGGGCCATTTTACACATTTCCTCTTAGGTGTCTTGACAGACTCTTACTCTCCTAAAGAAGGAGGTCACAGTGATTTGAAGGGATTTTTTACTTTCTTGATCTTTATCCTACCAGAAGTTCTAGCTCTGATAATAAATGTAGTGATGTTGATTCCTGTTTAATTAAAAGCTTCCCTGAAAACATTCAGTTTCAAAATGTGTAGTAAATTTGCATTTTTGCTCTTGACAAGCTTTAAAAATAAATAAAGAACTGTTAAAACAGTAGTTAAATCTTTCAGTTTTAGTATTCACATTTGTGACAGCAATCTGTTGTCATCTTTACAAACAAAGCCACAGTAATTAAAGTCCACAAGACAGGATGCAAGCTACTCAAATATCAGCTCTGTAAGGCGATGGTAATTAGAGGAACTTCTCAGTGATAGGAGAACAAAAAAAAAANCTGCCTGCTACCCTGGAAAAAAAAAAAACAAGGAAGAAGATCCAGGGCGCTGTGGACCAGTCAGTTTAATTATAGTATTATGGAATGCTATGGACGAAGTCCTCATGGCAACAGTTTTTCAGCCCATAAAGAAAAGGGGATTGGCAGAAACCAAGTTTTACTGAGGGCTTTTTATCTCCAGTGTCGTGAAGTGGTTGACTCTCTGAAAAGCGCTCAATGTCACATACTTAAGTGAAGCTTTTGATGCACTTGACAAAGTACTACCTTAATAGTTAAATTTGTGAGATGCAGACCATTTTGATGGACTCCCTGGTAAATAAAGCCTCTCAAAGCAGTCATATTTGAAGGATGGCAGATGGTAAATGGTTCTAAGGCTGTCTGGCAGCTGTTATATGTGGCATTACTTTTGGATTGTTTGGAGGTCCAGCACAGTTTAACATCAGGATGTTTGCTTTTAATGTCAGGTTGGGAGAGAGGGAAGTCAGTACAAGGGAGGAAAGGCAGGAGGGGGAACCATGATAAACAGGAGGAATAAGACAACTGTAAACTCAGGAGACATAACAGGAACCCTGGGACCTGGCAGGAAATACCCTTGTGCATCATTGCAACCTGGAGTGGCCTTTCTGGAGTCAAGGTTTGTAATAAAGGACTTGGAGGTCTTCTGCTCAGAAGTAACTTGAATATGAGTCAGTAGTATACCTTTATAGTGCTCATTATGCCTGAAATCATCTTCTCTAGCATTCATACAAGTAAGGTAAGGGTCCACTGAAATGTGTTTAGGTTTTGATTTGCAGGTTTTGATGATGTGTAAAATGTTTTGTCAACTTAGGTACTGCGCTAGATTACCAAGTGATCCATTTACACACCTGGCTCCCAAGTGTAAGACCCGGGAACTACCTGACCATACGTTTTACTCTACTCTCTACCTGCCAATCAACTCACCTCTTCGAGCTTCAATTGTTGTAGGTATTTGGGGAAGGAAAGGTGTGGTAATACATTAATGTGTTGGACTAAGAATTGGTCTCTGCCGTTTCTAGATTTAGTTTCACTGTTGGTAATGAAAACTAGTTTTTTCTGTATTGTACTCTCTTAACTGGTTTTAGTTCACTATCTATTTAGTTCCTTATCTGTTTTTGTTATTAATTTACCATCAGTTACTGTTTATGCCAAAAGCAAAAATATTTAGCTGTTCTTCACTGTACATTGTTGTTTATGTACTTGTCCTTTTTTGGTTTTGATCAATAGTATAGTTGAGTTCTTGTAATTTTGGTTTCCGTGGAAAAACAAGTCTGAATATCTTCACAAAACTGCCATCAATGTGTTTTTTACAGAAATTTTGCTTGCCTCAAATGCTTGTGTTAAACTAAACATATATAAGTAATTTGATAGTAAACCAAAGTTTTTATGAAGTATTTAAATGTTTATAGGGCCCTCCAATGAGTTGTGCAAGACTGGCTGAGAGAGTTGTCGCTCTTATTTGCTGTGAAAAACTGCACAAAATTGGTAAGAACTGGAACAACAACCTCTGTTAAAGTATATTTTACAATTGAGAAATTGCATATGGTATGGATGTTATATATGTACATGCCCTTCTGCTGTAGCCATCTATTGCAGCTTTATTTTGCTTCCCTTGTTTTGTGATGTGGTCATGTACTTAGTAATTTAGCTTACATCTTGTAAGCTGAAGTTAAACAAGCAACATTTAACAAATTTTGCATTAAACAGCAAAAGCAATGTTAGTACAAGANATTCTACGGCCAAAAGAAAATGTTTTTTAAAGTGAATTGTGACAAAATATAAAATACAAAACCATAAATTTATTGCTTTCTGTACTGTATTCTAAGTTGTGGTCCAAAAATAGGATATTGCAGGACTACTTCAGCTCTTTTTTCTAGTAAGTATAATGGAGCGTGTTCTTCATTGTGGAACATTTTAAAGATAATTCTGTGTTACTGGTTTTTTGATGAAGTACAGAAATATTTATCCATTTTTTAAAGCAAAAAGAATTGTAGGTCTGGGAGTTGTATTTTTTTTTTCTGAGTTTAACCTTTTGAACACTGAATTCATATCAGGAAAATGTATCTAAGAATGGCACCCTGATGGTGGCTCAACCCAGTATTGGAAGTGCACATTTTACAGCAGTAATTTGCTTTTTAGAGTGATAGAGAAATGTAAATTTTCCCTCTTCCTTTGTATAACTCCATGTGAATGATTTTAAAATAACTGATTTGGTCAGAGATCGCTTTTTATGGGCAAAAGAATTCTTGGATATTTTTGTTATAGGTTTCAATTTTGTAATTAAATGCAGGAATTTTTTTTACTAATAAAATAAGCATTTTTTGCGAAATTCAGTCTCTATCACTCTTTCCCCAAAGTTGCACTTTTGGGGCCTTGCAGTAGTCCATGTATTTTAAAACCTTACATGTGAGGTGTTTTTAACAAGCCATCTCTGTTGTGCTGTGTAGGATCTGAAGGAACCAAATTTGATTGCTCATAATGCTATTTCTTTGTACTCTTTCATAATGTTCAGGTGAACTGGATGATCATTTGATGCCAGTTGGTAAAGAAACGGTTAAATATGAGGAGGAACTTGATTTACATGATGAAGAAGAAACCAGTGTTCCAGGAAGGCCAGGCTCTACAAAACGAAGACAGTGCTATCCTAAAGCTGTTAGTATCACTGC
The DNA here is from genome assembly GCA_013401035.1 of Horornis vulcanius. NCBI lineage: Eukaryota > Metazoa > Chordata > Aves > Passeriformes > Scotocercidae > Horornis > Horornis vulcanius. The sequence goes on from VZUA01065225.1 coordinate 12,557, forward strand.
TGTCCACATCTCTGATCTAATGCTTTATGGACTAAAAAGGCAGAATTGCCATCTCTTAATCTTAGCTGATCAGAAATTTCTGGAAGTCTTTTATTTACAGTGAAAATACTTTGTTGTTCTAATTCTGTGGAAGCCTGCAGTGCTACCTGAGTTTATGGTACCACATGGTTTGGAAGCATGGCCATAAGCTCAAAGAATATTCACATTCTGTAGGGCTTGTTGGCAAACACTTACTTGCCTAGTATGAAAACAACTGTTAGGAAAATAGTCCTGCATTAATAATCTGTAAAATCTTTACCTTATTACTGGCTTTCAGGACAAATAATTGAACACTAAAGATGTGCCCTGGGCTAAATACAGAAATATGTTTGAGGGTTTTTTTGGATGCTTGGTTTAGTTTGGCAGGTTTCCTTGTTGAACACAGAATTTCATAATTCCTGGTTTAAATCTTAGAATATCTAATAAGTATTTCTAGTTTTATTTTTATTAATTTTAAAGCAGTTCTAAATGTTATATGCAATATTATACTTGATCTGTTGACAGGGTCACGCAAGAAAATAACAGCTCTGTGTTAAGTACTGTATTCACAGTCTGTTACAACAGATTTCAACCACACCAGTTTGTAAAATTGGACTTCTTAAATGGTATTTGTGGGGGAACTGGAAATACTTTAAGAGAAAATGGAGAAAAGAAGCTAGAGTATTTTGCAACTGCTCTAGAACCTTCCTTTTTCCTCTCTAGTTGTTACAGGTTCAGTCTAAGGTCCTTTGAAAAGGACAGGTAATTCATGTAGAATCTGATAATCTTTGCATTTCACAAAGATGCACAGTTTGCATTTTTGCACAGTATTTCTTGTTACATGTGCTTTTCTCTGTCCTCTTACCTCACTAGTGATTGTAGGAATGGGGTGATTCATAAAATGCAAGCCTATGGTATCTCATTCAGAGGAGTTGATTTGTTAAGTGATGTATCATTCTTTCTCAGTTATTTCTTTTTTAATAGGGAATCTAAGAACACTTTCCCTTGCCTTTGTCCCAACTTCTCACATCTGGAAAAGAAGCTTTGTCAAATGTTTAAGGTCTGCAAGATCCTCTTGGGTTTAATGTAGTTATTAAATTTATGAGTAATTTTCCATTAAGCCAAGGCCGTAGTTTTACTGCAGTGTAACTTTAAAATCCAGGACTACATGTATTGCAATTTAGTTTTAGATAAACAGGAGGATCATTTTGAGACCTGCAAAGTAATGAACTTCTACCAAACATAAAGCATGGTTTCTTAACATCTATGAGAAGTATGAGCAGCAGAATTAAAAGTGCTTGTGGCTGTTGCGAGTATTCACATCTGCAAGCTAGAATTGTAATGAGAGCTCATATAGTGTAGTGCCTGGGCAAAGGGGCAATATATTGAATTTTGTTTATGTGTTTGTCCCAAGTGTATCTAAACATTTTTGATACTTTTAAACAATTCTTCTGGAAAAAAAAATCTGTGTTAATGAAGCTGTAAGTTCAGTCAAGCTTTTTTTTTCTGAATACTCACATTTTTCTTTTTTACCTCTTATTTTTCTTTTTCTGCTGTTAAGTTCCAAAGATCTTGGATGTAAAATGTGCTCTAGTATTACTGGTTGAATGCAGACATTTGAATCAAAGCTTGTTTCAATCTGCTTAAAGTGAAGAGAGGCATGTTTTGCCTCCACTACTGCAGAAAAGAAGGTTCTAAGCATACCTGAAAGTAAAATGAAAACACAAGGTTAAATGATGTGATCCAAGGTGATAATACAACTTTATATTTTATAAAAGAGAAAGGAGAGAGAGAAAATAGGGAAGTAGGGAAATGCCCAGAATAATTACGAGGAGCACAGGAAAGGGGCTACCATGGGTCCAGCTCTGGCTTACAGCGTGCCGTGGGGGAGATCTGCATCACGTGCAGTGTGTCTCTCTCCAGGGAAGTCCCTTCCAGAGCAGTTGGGCTTGCCAGTGAGGGAGCAGAGCCATGGCAGCAGGGTCAGCACATGGGGTAGGGGGCACAAGCATCCTCACAGGACAGCGTAGGACAGCACAGACAGCAAAGACTCGGCACTGTGTAGATTTGGTAGCACCTGTGGCAGTATGGGCACTTGCATATAGAGGGTTTGAGAGTGGCAACAACATGTCCAGCTCATAAAGTTTGTTGGCTGGCTCTCATGATCTATCAAAAGCCTGCTACTTGCTTTCTTGACATATCAGCTACAGGCTATTTTAATAATTTTCAAACAGGATGCTTCATTTTCTAAAACAAAGCAGTTTCTAAGGCTTTTGTTAGAGGCAATTTGAAACTTGATTTTTCAAACCATAATCTTGAAAGTGGCAATGGAGAAACATTCCTTACTTTTTACTCGTTCATGGCATTCCACCCCATGGGTTCTGCATTGCCTTGAGTTACATGGATATGGTCTTCTCCCATGGTGGTGATAAAAGTATAGCAAACAGAAGGGGAAAGAGAGATGAATAAGCATATTATCATGCACGTAACCAGGCTAGTGCCAACAATTAAAAATACAAATCCAGTGATAGTTGTGACTCTTAATTTGTGCTAGCCAGTTTCCCCATCCTGTAAGATCTAAAGACTTTGAGAGGTTAGTAACCCATGATCTTGGTTCTGATCCATCAAACCAATCTCATGTTTGCATAGATTGAAATAGTTTTCTCCAGCTTGATCATTCTTTCACCTTGGCTCATGCCTCCTCAATGGAGGATGTGGCATTATGGATGCAACATTGAGTTACAGGGAGAATCAGTATCCCTTTGTTTTGATCTGTACTTGCTCCCAAGGGTAAGGGGCAAGGCTTGGCATTGGTTACATGGGTGGTAGGAAGAGCTGGGGCAGCACCTAACAGGCATAGATGGTGAGTTTCTTTCCTAAACACCAATATTTTACCTTTGTCAGTCCACAACTTTATCTTCAGGAGGTCCAGTCCTAATACATTCGTAGGGGAGTGTCCCAAAACTATTAAGAGTTTCAATCACTTTATCCTTCCCCAGCAACCAGCATCTTACCTTAGCAATCTTTTGAGGCTGGGCATGTCCAAAAGTACCCACCAGAAATATACCTTTTCTTGAGGGAATGATTCCACATGAAGAGGGATCTTCAACTTTGAGAGCAGACATTTGAGCTCCATCTACTAGAAAAGTTATAGGAGCTTTATGGGGAACAATAGGACAGGTTTTTGTCCTTTAGAATTTTTGGTAAGTCGTCTTATGAAAAGCCACTCTCTGTCCCCCAGCTTACCTACTGAGGACAAAGGAAATCTCATGGCTGCTGACCAAACATTTTTGCTTAAGGAAGAAAACACTGCTTGAGCCCAGAATAATTTTTTTGTTCCTTATTTTTAGCAATGTGTTTCCAAATAAACCTAAGAGGATTTATTCAAAGAATAACTAGGTGAATTTTGCTGATTTTTATCATGTTAAGGTTTTTTTAAAATTATTTTTTTCAGATTCCAGAGTGTTTGAGGGATAGTTATCCCAAACCTGATCAGCCCTGTTACTTGTATGTAATAGGAATGGTGTTAACAACTCCTCTACCTGATGAGCTCAACTTCAGGAGACGAAAGCTGTATCCTCCTGAGGATACAACAAGATGTTTTGGCATATTGACAGCCAAACCTATACCTCAAGTAAGGAATCTATTTCCTTTCCTTATTCTGCTAACCTTGATGGGAATCCTGAGGGGGCAATATGGCATGAACTCGTGTTTTGAGTCAAAGAATGAAGGCAAAGCTTTTGAATTCACTCTGTGCATCCCAAGGCTGGTGCAAGTATTGAATAATTTTTTTCTCTTAATGAAACTCAGAAACAAAAAACAAAACAAAAAAACAAACAAAAATTNATTCTGCATGCCTTGCAACCTGTTATTTTCCACTTAACTCCCTGCCCAACAGAGTGAAGAGTTAGAAATGGCTATAGATTATGCTTATATCAAGTAACCTCCAGAAAACAAGCAACACTATCCATCCAATCAAGTCACCACTTCTTTTTCTGTCTTTAGGGATGGAGCAATCTATTTTTGCCGTACTTTTGGTTTAGATATTTAGTATTTTGCATTGGTAAATTCAAGATGTCCCTCCTTTTTTGTATGAGGTATGATAGGAGTAGACATACCAGCTACAGAGGTGGTGTACACTTATCTATACAAAAGCTATGGTTCCATATCCTCTCAGCATTCCTAGTCTGCAGCAGAAACATAAAAAGTGGCCATATTAGTTGAAATTGGCACCTCTTCCTTCAGAAAAATTTTAAAAGGCATTTTCTGTTGGTGAGACTCAGCTGAGGAAGGTTTTTTTTCAAATTGTATTTTCTGTTGTCCACATAAGAAGACATTTCAGCAATATTGCTGCTTTTCATGTTTCTTTCTTCATAATAGAAAATGCATCCTTTCTACTTAGCTTTTATAAAGAGAAAAGCTGTAAAACACCAGATCAGTCATTTTTTACCATTTAGAGTCTCATCTGTAATTGAAGGGTCATCACAGTTCAAAATTCTGATCCTATTTGATCCGATTTGCTGTAGGGTCAGTCAAGCATTAGCTCAGAATCTGCACTAAACAGCCAGTACTCTAAAGGAATCCCACTTTGGATTTTCTTTTGTGATTTCTTTTGATTGTGTTCTTGTTTAGATTCCTCACTTCCCTGTGTATACTCGCTCTGGAGAGGTTACAATATCCATTGAGCTTAAGAAATCTGGTTTTACTCTGTCTCTGCAAATGCTTGAGTTGATAACACGACTCCACCAGTACATTTTTTCACATATTCTTCGTCTTGAGAAACCTGCACTAGAGTTCAAACCTACAGAAGCTGATTCAGCCTATTGTGTTCTACCTCTAAATGTTGGTAAGAACAAAAATTTCTTAATTTATAGCTTGTCAGAAAAGTTCAGCCTAGAAAACTGAGTTATGCGTTTTCCTTTTTAAGTTGATGACTCCAGCACTTTGGACATTGACTTTAAGTTTATGGAAGACATTGAGAAATCTGAGGCACGTACAGGCATTCCCAGTACACAATATACAAAAGAAATGCCTTTTATTTTCAAGTTAGAAGATTACCAGGATGCAGTTATCATTCCACGGTGAGTACTCTCCATAGTTTAGGTGTGTACCTATTGTATTTATACAAACACTTGTAATAAGGGCATGTTAGTATCTGCAGCAAAATTGCTTTTTAAGAACTGTATCTTGTTAGTCTGAAGGTATCTGGGAGCATTGCAGATAATTTAAAAGATTTTTTAAAAATCAACAGTTAATCTTATATTAGTAGAATTAAGTGTTTAGGCATCCCAAGATTCATTACATTTTTCTAAGGAAGAGTAGAGCTCACCACAAAACTTACATAGTATTCTGATAAAACACTGCAACTTCATCAAGTGGCTTACTGAAACCAGTTTTTGTTTGGAAGATTGCATGGGAGTCCTGTTCTCTGGTTACTGCTTATGCACACCAAAGGCCTGCTAAAGGAAGGTATCATGTTGGTAGATGGGAAAATTACGAGTGATAAAGACCATTTAATAGAATCTTTTTACTGAGTGATATTCATTTTATGTACTGGATGTGCAAAGCTTCTCCAGAATTGGTAGGCTTTGTGGAGGTTTAATTATTCCCTGTCGACCAACTGGCTTTTGTTATACCTAGTATATTGTGAACAGTGGTACTTGCTGAATATATAGTGATGATAAACTTAAGTTTAAGCTTTTTTTTGGCCTCATCTGTCTCAGATGTTTAGTTTGTTTTGTTTGTTTGTTTGTTTTTTCAAAGAAGCTGAAAAGTCTCATTAATAGTGTGTAAATTTTGTTTAGAGGTACTATTTGTTTAGATTTTCTATTTAGATATTTCAGTAGAAACTTAAAATTAGAGATGGAGCAGGTCAAAGTGTGAAATAACTTAATATGCAAATTGTTGAATATTGTTTTCATTTTTTAATTATTATTACTATTATCTTCTGGAAATGTTTATCACCATAGTTTCCAATGAGCATTGGTTGCCACAAAAAAGATGTTGCCACAGTCTGGCTTTAATTTTAATATTCTGCTTGTAATACAAAAACTTGAAAGACTTGGGAATTTACCTTGCTATGTATTTAGGGTTTTGTATTTTAACTTTATTTGGAGGATGACTTGGTTAAAATGCCAGTTTAGACATGAGGTAGTACACGCTTTGTATGCAGAGGAACTCAGTTTCTACTGATGTAGAATACCACATTGGAGACAACATGCTAAAAAGCCAAATTATCAAACTTAATTGTTAGGTAGTTTGAATTAAGAAATTATCATTTGTAGCATTACTGTTGTCCAGAGATTGATTTTGTATTACATGTTGAACAACTAAATCCTCCATTTAATTTAAAGTAATTATTTTAATTATCTTGTTTATCTTGTAGAGGGAATTTCACAGATTGTAGATGGACTTTATTCATCTTCGTCTTAAAGCACATTTCTCATTTAGCATTTGGGTTAGCTAGATAAATGGTTCCTACAACAAATAGAACCCTCATTAACCAAAAATCTCGAGTGCTCTTAACTCTTTAACTGTTAATCCCTTGACCATGTTGGAGCATGAAGAACTTAACAAAAGCTCTACTGTAATGCCAAAATATTCTTTTTTTTAGATATCGAAATTTTGATCAGCCTCATCGATTCTACGTAGCTGATGTATACACTGATCTTACTCCACTCAGTAAATTCCCTTCCCCTGAATATGAAACTTTTGCTGAATATTATAAAACAAAGTATAATCTTGACCTTACCAATCTTAACCAGCCACTGCTGGATGTGGACCACACATCTTCAAGGTAACAACAGTCATATTTTTTGTCTGATTTTTCTTTTCTAGCCTTCCTTATTTTCCTTAGTTGGACAGTAAACGGCCTTTTTTTTTTTCTTCTGAATATGGGATAAAGCTGAGGGTTTGTGTCTTCTGAAATAATTAATGACTTTTTTTCTTGAGAGATACTTAACTTGTGTAACAAGAACTATGAATTGAGTCTGTTTTTTCCCAGAGGTAATGGTGCTGTCACTTCACAGTGCATTGAAGTTGAGTACTAAGAAACTTAAGAAAGTTTAGGCTAATAAGTTCTATTCATTGATTATGTACTTACACTGCAGTATTTTCATGTGGTTTTTAGACTTNCATCATTGTGGAGAAAAGCAGTTTGCCTCCCCAGCATACTTTACCGCCTACACTGCCTTTTGACAGCAGAGGAACTGAGAGCTCAAACAGCCACTGATGCTGGTGTAGGGGTTAAATCACTTCCTGCAGATTTCAGGCATGTATTTTTTCAATAGGTATTTTTTAGTATGATGTCTGATTTAT
>VZUA01065229.1:2151-17047 GCA_013401035.1 Horornis vulcanius
ATCAGACTTCTCAATCTTGAAAAAGTTGATGGAAAAAAGTGAAGAAGGAACTCCATTTCTGAATAAGGTTCTGTGAATTTGTATAAATAAAATTGAGATAAAAAGGGAAAGATTGAAAATTTATCAGTTTTGAAATTAGTTTTATTAAATCAATTAACTACGTCTGAGTTCTTAAAGATAGCTCATTAGTAGTTTGAGTGAGTTTACTCAGAACTTGGATATGTTAAAATAAAAACATTTATCAGCTGACTAATGTTGTAAACAGAGTAAACACATAATCATATAATAATAATATGATGTTATAATTTAACATTATAAACATATATAACCATATAATGTTAAATTTTTTCATTATAGAATATAACTTCAGAAACCATCTTACCTGAAGAAGAAAGTCTTCCATGGGCTATTTAAAAAGGAAGTAGTAGATGTTAAAGATAAATCTTCTCTTTTCTTTAGAAAGAAGATTATCTGGTTGTAACTATTGCTATCATGCCAGAAATCACCAGGGACCTTGGAATGTGCTTCCCAAACCCAGTGTTTTAACAAAATTGAGGACCATTTCTCTCTGATGCACTGGGAATTTGCTATACCAATGAACACGTTTTCGACGGAGATGATTGTGTATAAAAGGTATTCAGTCATGCTGATGTACAGAAAGTATGAATGTAAATAATTGTAAAACATAATATGTGATGAAAAGTGCATGAAATTTTACGTGCATTAATGTGTTTTGCCATTACAAGTATTTTTGCTGTATGGGGAATGTTTATACAAGTAAAGCTTATATTTTTGTAATAGCTGTCAAATGAGGAGCCTACACCAGAAGCAGAAAATACCCATAATTAAATTAAGTTCAGACAAACAATAATGTAGGGTGCCTACAATGACAATGATTACTTTCAAAGTGACTCCATAAATTATTTGGGTCATTTTCTGTGGCAGTTTTCCTTGAATTACTACATTATGTCTCCTTAATTGCTAAATGCTTTGAACTTGCAGCATGAACAGGAGAAATCAGGCACACCTGGCCATTTAAAGTTTCTGGTGCAATTCCTGAAAGGACTGTCAACTCCTTGACTTACATGTTCCTTGTTTATGGGCTAAAAATATGGCAACATAAGCACTTTTTAAAATTCTTAAAGTTAGTGAAATAATTTTGTTTAATAGTTAGCCAAGAAAACTGGAGTTTATCTGTGTTCTCAGTCTTTTCAGACTGTAAAAAAAGGTACTTTTTGGATGTTGCACATATATTTCTGCATTGGCAATTAATTTATTTCTTAACCTTTTTCATCCCTATCCCCTGAACCTCGAGGTTTTGCTTCTGTAAAAAGAGATGATGATTCTTATGTCTGCAGATAGCTTTGCCTGCTTGGGAACATATTCTCATCTTGCAAATAAGTTTGTAACAACATAACAAAACTTAAAGTCTCAGTTTTAGGTAAATATATAACAGAAACACGATATGTATTAATCCTTTTTTGATCTTGTTTTGTGCTAAATGGTGCTACAGCTATTTTAAAGCTTAATTATATTAGCATGAAAATATGTAGTAGCTTTAATATAAATTATTGCCGAGGTGTAAGGTATTATGTATTTACATATAAGATCCTATAGGCCAAAAAGATCACAGCATTAAGTATAGAACATTGTTTTAAAATAAAATGTGTTGCTCTATGTCCTAGATTACAGCTTATGTTTTTTCTAAAATGACCTTTGCTTTTTTCACCATTCCCAAGGAACTAGAACTTCTACTAAATGGAAGAAGGCTGCCATAAATAAATCAAGTAAATCCAACAAGCAGCAGCAGCAGATGCTGGCCTGGAACTGTTTACCAGGAAAGCTGCTTGTGTAAGGCCCTGATTAGGGAACATTAAAGGATGAGGATGTTGAACATGAGGATGTTGACAGTTTGCCCTCAGTGAAGTACTAGTTATCTTCTTGTGGGTTTTTTTCCCCCAGCTATTACTGAAACTTGGCCAACTCCATAAAATCTTAAGCTTGTGCCAGTTCCCCATCTATCTGTATGAAATGGCTACTAAAGGATGAGGTAAAGATATACTACAGTGAAATGTAAAATTCTAATCTGGGGATGAAATTGCCAACCTCTGTGTCTGTGCAAGTGCTTTCCAAAATGGGCCGAAATTCCTGTGTCTGCTGGACTTGTTCTTACACTGCCTTCATCACTGAGTGAAAATGCAGGGACTGCACAGGCCTGCAGCAAGAAATGCCAGAAAGGCCAGTTCTTAGGAGTTAGAGAAAGTTATCTTCACTATTTTCAGAAAACACCGTGTGCCAGTTTCTAGAGGAAAAGCAGACACTGTTTAGATGTTTTCTCTATTGAACATCCTTCTGAGTAGCTTTTATCTTTGCAAAGGAAACACTGGAGCTTTGGCACAGTAAAACTTGCTAAGCTGTCATCAGGTACAGAAGATCTGAAAGACAAATGAGCTTTTGAAGACAGTTAAATAGACAGAACCACCGCTAAATGCAGCATAGATACAGGGACCTGTATTCTGTTATTTAGGTCCCTGTTTAATTTACTCTACCACCTCACATGCACTTATTCAAGAAATGTTACTGCTCTGGCCACTCCCAGTCTCAGGATGAAGAGACAGACTCTAGTGAAAGTTACTGGAGATGCCGTGAAAAGTAGAATTATTGTAAAAGGAACTTAAATAGGGTAAAACACTTTATTTTTACATAGATGACAGACTGTCAAACAAATTACACAAGACTGGGAATACTGTCAGAATGTACAAAATATAAATAGGCATCAAGCTTAATGAGAAAATATGTTATGAGGGAACTGTAGAGCTGTAGAGATGAACAGGAAGAATACCCACAAATGAAGAGATTTGTGCATGAACTAGTACATCCTGCTGAGAAGCTCAGTACCACTGTTGCAGTGGGTATTACACTGGCTCTAATTTAAGACTAGCTCAGATATTTCTTCTACTTGGCATTAGATATAGTTTATCTTGTCTAGTGTTCAATTTATTATTTTTTAAGATGCAGATTAATGTCACGTGGACATTTAAAAGCAATACTGAAAAATGTATGTTTGATATCAAAGGGAACTGGGCCCTGGTGGAAGAATTCAGATGGTACAGTCTTGAGGCAAGGGAGTGAACAAACTGAAAAAGATTTTTAAAAGAAAAAATTATTATTATAAATAATAAACAATAAATAATTTATTATTAATAAGTACTTATTATAAATAATAATAAGTAANCAAGGTTTTGGGAAGAAAGATACTAGTTTTTTTCTCAAATTTGGTTAAAGCTGATAAAGCCTTGAAATGACATAATTTGAGAGAAGGACAGATGGAGAATATTGCTAGAAGAACAATTAATGATGCTGAGCTTGATTTGTTAGTCATCAGCATGGAGATGATAACTGAGATGTGTCAGCTGATGAAATTGCTTGGAGAGAGAGCATAATGTAAGATGAGGAAAAGGCTATAGATACTGCCCTGGGGAATAATGAGAGTGGGGAATAATGAGAGTGGGGAAAGAGCAAAAATACTCATCAAAAGATCAACTACAAGACCAGTTTTGAAAAGAACTGGAGCAAAAAAAACAAATCGTCAAGTCTAGTGGGTGTAAAATGCCAGGAAGGCAAGAATGATCAATGGCATCAAAAATTGGAAGAAGGTAAAAGAAAGAAAGTATGGGGATGAAGGACGAGGAGATTATGCATGTCAAGGAGCAGCAGGAGTAGGCTTTCCCACATGGGGAGGCCCTCTGGGAGATGACAATGACAGCAGGATGGTTGGAGGTACTGACAGGGATACGATCCCACAGAAGCTGGGCAAGGCAAGCTGAGCTGGTCAGGTTATGGTTTTTGGTGTCACCAAAGAGTCCAGATCACAAGACAAGTCCAAAATGATGAGACATAATCTGAGGTCAGGTCAGAATCAGGGGTCAGGGGTGCTGAGAGCAGCCCAGTTCAATCAGCACTGCAGGGATGGTCAGGCAGGAGGGTCATGACCCAGCAGGCCCAAAGTCAGGGCAGGGAAACAGCTCAGCCTCAGCAGGGCCACGGCCAGGCAAAGGCAAACCCACAACATGGGCTGGGGACTCACAGCTGCCACCCTGGGGAGAAGGGACACTCCTCTTATCACAGCTCTGGCACAGCTTTGCTCAGCTTTCTCCCCAGCTGCATCATTCCAGAGCCAGCCTTGAGCACAGGCAGCTCGGCCCCTGGCAGAGCCACGAGGCTGTGCTCAGGTAATTCACTGTATTGAATCACTTGTGCTGGACTCTGCCACAGTTCATGGGAATTTTGTGATTGGTTTAGAGTCAGGAACTCATCCCCAGGTCTGTGTCTGACCACAATTCCTTCTAGTTATTGCAATGTGTAAGGTGGGAAAATAATTTATTATGATCTAGAGGCTGGAATGAGAATCACAGCTGCATTGTGATAAAAACAAGAAGATAATCTGTGTTTTGAAGGGCTCAAATATAAAGTACAACATATTCAGGAGGAGAGAGTTAACAAGATAATAGAACTGCTATGGGTTTCCATTCCCTGTGCATTTTTTAATTTTGGTATTGTTTAAATGTGAGCTTTCTTTTCAAGGCTTAGAAATTTCTTTTTAAACATCACTCACAGTATAGGCTAATAATTTATCATGAACATTTTTTTCAACATAAAATAAATTTTAAGCTCAGGATCTATCTGTTAGGATTCAATTTTTAAAGAAAAATATGAATGTAGTTTTCCAGCTAAAGGAGGTATCAATCCAATGAAGGCTTCTTGCAGTTTTGGAATGAAATCTGAAAGACCTGCAGGAAAGCCTGGGTCTGGCAGGCAGCCAAGCAGGCAGCACAAACAGTAACACACAGCTGCAGTCTGATGCTGTATTATTTATTCATGTGTGTCCATGGAGTAGAATCATGGAGACATTCATATCTCTCAGGAGTAAGAGTGCAGAACTGGCTTTTTATAAACATGGAAATTATTTTTAGCCATTTTTAATGTTTAGAATTCTTTCCCTTGAGATGTGAAGGAAAGGAAGTTGAAGGGAGTATCTATTTTGACATAGGTGAAAATGGTCATTGACTGAACTTCTGACATGGGGGAATGACATTTTAGATTGTCTGAGAGCTACTTAAGCATTTTTAAAGAAAAAAACATTAAAAGGCTGATAACCTAGGAGCATATTAGTTGAAGATGCATAAAAATATACTTCTGATCTATGTCTGCAATACTAGATTGTCACTATAAATGGAAAATGTTATCAAAGGTATAAATTTCAGCAGGTTGGAATTACTTCCTTTTATTCTCTAAGCTGTACAGAGAGACGGTGTTACACACTTGCATTATATCTTTGTCATAGTACATTTTGGTTTATAGTCTTGTTTTAACCTCCACTTTAAATACTTTTAACATTAATATTGATATTTTCTGTGTCTAATTTCATTTTACTATGAGAATGCAAAGGCAACTTTTCAACAGTAAGGACTCTAGCTTAAGATCTTACATTACAAAGGCTTGTAAAACTTTAAATTGAGTAATATATCTCTCATTTCCTATAGGGAAGAAAGGATATGAGCTGAAAACAATTTTAGCTCCAAGTCTGAAAGAAAAATTGAAAGACCTGCAGCAAGTGAGGAATACTGTAGCAGATCAGTCAAGTGCACATGGGTCAGAGGGTGAGACCCTCTATGGGCATTCATCTGCATGAAGTCAGTAAAAATTATAGTTTTGGTAGACAGTCCTAGAATGGATCCTTAAAAGTATTTTTTTTTATTTTTTAATTTTATTTTAACTGAAAATACATATTATTAACACTAGTGTGTGTTTTGGAATATGTCAGATGAAATGTGAGTATTCTGAACTGTTCTGTGCAGATAATTGTCTATAGAAGATAATTAGCCTTAGGGGTCTTTTGCCATATCAAGATGGGAAGACAAGTCAGGGGATCCTAAACTCCTTTTTTGATAGATGCCTCACTCTCTTTCTAATTCAGAACTAAATTAATAGAACAGAAAAAATAATGATCCAAACATGTACGGAAGTATTTTTAACATTAATCAAATTTACCTGAAAGTTCTCAATGAGTTTTGAAATATGATTTTGTGATGTTGCAGCCAAGTTCTTTGAAGATCAGTGTTCTAAGGCACAGGAGGCAGAGCTAATTTATGTAGACTTTTCCTTTGTGTTCTTTTCACTGCAGTCATTGCTGTTTTGTGTCCTTGCAGTTCTACTGAAGATGCAGAACCCTTATGAGCTGTATTCATCTTCTCTGCTCAGCTGCAGCTGCCTTGCTTCTGCAAGCCTCTGAAAACCTAGGAGCATATTAGTTTATTAATTTATGGTCATTCTTGAAACTGTGGAAAATTTCCAGAAAGCTGTAATGGAGCTACTGTTGTGCAAGTGTTTTAAAAGCAATGATTGTGCTAGTGTTTTAAAAGAATACAGGGAACAGTATCAGTTTGATATTGAATCATTTAGCAGGGAAATATTAATAGAAAACTAAGGGAAGGAAATATAGCTGATGTCACTCATTCTTGTTTTACAGATGNACTCTGCTATGATTTAGGTGTTGGCTAGGACATGTTTTATATCTAAATATAACTCTTAATTACTCTCTGCAATTGTTATGTGGCTAGTGACATTTTAGTATATGAACTTAATATGAAAATTTGATTATGAAATATTGCAGTTATAAGAAACCATTTTGGTATAAAACTGTTGATAGACTATAAATTCTGATAATATCTATTTGCAAATTACTGAAATAAATAATAAATCCTTGAAAGATTTTCCAAGAGCAGGAAAGGCTTGGTTCAGAAAACATTTTATACTATTTTTTCGTCCAATTTTCTGGTTTTATTAAACTCTATTGAAACTGATGGGTTGTTTCAGATAACAGGAAAGAAGTATTAACCTTGTTACACTGAAAATGTTGTACTACAAGGGCAGAGGCAGTGCCCTAGTCTGCATGTGCATGAGCAGTGCTTATTTGTGAGCTGAAGATTGTCTCAGAAAGGTACTGAACAAATGAGCTGATCAAGGAGCTGCTTGGACAGGTAATTTATGGTCATTCTTGAAACTGTGGAAAATTTCCAGAAAGCTGTAATGGAGCTACTGTTGTGCAAGTGTTTTAAAAGCAATGATTGTGCTAGTGTTTTAAAAGAATACAGGGAACAGTATCAGTTTGATATTGAATCATTTAGCAGGGAAATATTAATAGAAAACTAAGGGAAGGAAATATAGCTGATGTCACTCATTCTTGTTTTACAGATGATGCAAATCAACTTCATTTTTTTTTTTTTTTGAGCAGTGTTGAAGTTACTCTATTTATTAATACCATTTATAATGCTGGCAGAGCTGAGATCTGCAAGTTAGTAGAGTTTTGAAGATATTTTTACCACAAAATTAGATAAATATGGAATTAACTGTTCTGCCAAGTCAGCTTTGTGGTGTGTTCCTTACCAATGTAAAATTAAAATGGGTTATTTTCATTTTAATTTTCTATCTCAGAAAGATTTAATTGAGGAAAGCCTGATGGCCAGTGTTACACAGGAGCCTGAATTCAGTGCAAAGGTCAGACCTTACCTGCTTTGGCACTTAAGGCAGAATGTTCCATAGAAAACTGAGTTGCCCAAGTCAAAAAGAGCAGTCCACCAAAAGCTGAATGTGTTAAATAATTACCTATTTATAGAGTAACATGCCTTCCTGGTTTTCAGCTGTCCAAAAGATTTCCAGGTTTCTGACTGCACAGTTTCTCTGTGGTGTTCTCCAGCCACTGAACTGGATCATACTTGCCCACACCCAGGGAGGGCTCAGGGCTCTGGATCCTGTATGGATGAAGGGGCCAGTGAAAGGAAATAACTGACATAAAATGTAATTTTTAATATTTTCTTTTCACTCACTGCAGATAATATTTCAAACAAAAGAATGATTGTATTTCAGTTGGGGATTAAATGAATTGGCACTTGGATCATTTCACTAAAACACCAGTTCTTACAGAAATGTAGATGTATTTGGATGCTTCCAAGCTGTGGAAGAGGCTTTGATATATAGAGGTGGCTTTAATAACTCCAGAGTCTGTAAACTACCTCGAAATGGCTGCACTTTCTGTTCTGGTAGTAGAATTCATGCATCATGTGAAAAAATTGAATGTGAAGCAGTGGGCTGGTAGGGTCTCCTTAACCAGGGTCTGGTAACAGCCTGGATATTTTTTTCTGATGTATCAGACTAAAGTGAAGTGTCTCTTACTGCCATGAATCTCTTCTGCAACAGCTCCCAGATATCTTAATACACACTACATCCTATTGCTGGTTGAGAGATTTATGGGAAAGTGCTCTAGTTGTACATCAGTGGAGAGTCTGGAAATTAAAAGAATTTGTTGTTTTCTGTTCTGGAAGGGTATTTTGATGAGCCCATTAGCGTGACACAAAGGAGCAGGGCAGACAGCCTTACTGAAATAAATCCATTATTTCTTTTGATTCGTAGTTTAAAATAGTAAATGTGATTTACTTCTAATTATTGCTGCAAAGTATTTCTCTTGTGATGGAAAAGATAACTGAAAGCTTTGGCTTACAAGATTGGAATCAAACTGGAAATGTCTGCAAGAAGCTGGGGCTCTTGCAGCTGGCCAGTGTTGGGACATGAATGGTAAATACCAAAGAATATCATAAAGGTTTCTGACCTTCCTGGGTCAGTTTAAGGGTTCATATAATCCAGTGCCCTCCCTCCGTGTTCACAAGCAAATGTGTAGAGAACAAAATATGATTCTCCCCAGCATAATCTTCAATTTCAAGCTAAGCAATATTTGCTAGGTTCTGTAGCTAATATCCCATGATGAATTCCTCTTTTGTGAATTTATCTGCTCATTTAAAATACATACTACCCACAGTATTTCAGAATCTTTTACAACTTATGGGTTATGGGAAGATGTGCCTTTACATTTATTTCTTGGGGCTGTCTTTGTCGGATAACTCTTTGGTCTTCCCCTATTCACCTTCTCCACTGCCTCTCACAGTAAGTCACTATGGTATCCTTGTTTTTTCCGAGCTGAAAATCCCTTTGCATTTAGTAATTCCCTGTACACAACCTGCTATGCAATTTCTGTTATGTCATCCTCCTCTATCTTTTCTCATTTTACTTTATCTTTGCTGAGAGGTGAAACTGAAATGATACTCAAGATATAGTCATACCAGTCCTTTTTTTCTTTAAAAAAATAAAATTACTGTTTCTGGTTTGCTTTTACTCTTTTTCTAGTAATACCTATTCTGGTGTGTGTTTTATTGACTGTTACTGAGCACTGAACTGATGGTCTGTATCTTATTTCCTGAGTAGGACCAGGTAGTTCAGAGACTGTCACTGAATGCATACAGTTAACCTCTGATTTGTACCCTTTAGCTTGGTTTAAAGTATGGATATGGTTTTCTAAGGGGACAGCAATGGATGTTACCTCCCCTTCAGTAAAGCTCTGACACTTTCCCACAGCATTGTTGCAGACAGGGTGATGGAGTTTGTCAGGTAAGAGGACAGCGAGGCAGGTTGAGAACTGGCTGAAATGCCAGGGCTGAGGGGGCTGTGATTGGTGACACAGATCTGGAGGCCATCACCAGTGGTGTATCCAAGGGCTTGACACTGGGACCCTCCCAGTTTAACATCCCTTAGAATGACCTGAACCATGGGGCACACCCTCAGCACCTTCACAGATGAACAAAACTGGCAAGAGTGGCTGGTTCACTGCAGGGTTGGTGCTGTAGAGGACCTGGACAGACTGGGAATGGAAAGAAACTGGGAATGGAAGAAACCTTGTGACATTCAATCAAGGAAGTGCCAAGACCAGCCCCTGGGGAGGAATAACCCCAAGCACCAGCACTCACTGGGGTCCAGTGTGTGTGGAAAGCAGCCCTGCAGAAGGACCTTGCTGGTCCTGGTGACAACACAACAGGGCAGTGCCCTCGTGGCAAAGGTGGCCAGTGGCATCCAGGACTGCCTGAGAAGGGTGTCGCCAGCAGGTCAAAGACTCATCATCCATGGCACCTCTCAGATTAGAGAATTGGTAACTGATTTCCAATGCTGTGTTTTTAACCTTCTGTCTTTAGTAGCTGTTTATTCTTTCAAAGACTTTCTTTACATCCCCTGGAAGTTTCTGCAATGGTCCTTGATGAAAAGCATCATTAGAAGGCTTTTGAAGTCCAGTTGTATGAAATGATCTCTTTGCCTGCTGCTGATTCCCTCAAGGTTCACATTTGTGAGACATGACATCCCTCTGCCCATGCTGATGCTTCCACACTATGTCCCACTTATCCCTGTGTCCACTTAAAATTTCTACCAGATAGTGGCAGAAACATCTGGGTAAGTCTTTTTTATTTTAAGTCCCAGAAACCCTCTTAAAAACAGAGACTATGTATGTTAGCCATTTCCCATCCATATGGCAATGAGACCTGGCACTCATCCTTGAGTTCCTTAAGCCTCCTCAAATGATTAGCATTGGCTTTTGGCAGTTTGCTGCTATTCCTTCTGTTGATTCCTCTCTAGAATATTTTGTTGACACTTCATTTTGAATGGTTTCTCTGGTATTTGCCCTCTGCTGGGGAATGTTAGGTTGACTATCTCATGAAATTATTCCATAAGAAATATATAAGCAAGGAATGAGTTTACATATCCTGTCATTTCTTTATTCCAACTGTCCTTCTTTATCTCAGTTTCAGACTTCTTGTTACAGTGTATTTATTTTTTCTTGTGCCTTTCATGAGGAACTAAATCCTCTTTAGCATGCTTCTAATGTTTAAATTTCTATTATTTTATATTTTCAGTTTTTTCAAGGACATCTTACTTTGATCAGCTGCTTTTACTGCCTGTTTAATCCAGCCTTCTGTTTGTGTAACCTTTCTAAAGTCTTTCTTGAACAGGTTCTCTGGTGCCCAAGAAAAACTTGGTAGCTCCACTCAAACACACTTACAGTTACCTCCTTGAATTAATTTTATTTTCCCATTTTGCACTTAGGCATTACTGTAGTAGATGATTTGACTTGTATCAGTCTTGCAATGATAATATCCTAACAATTGTCATAATTTTAGAGTTTCTGATATTATTCTGATTGTATTATTACTATTTTAATACTATGCTATGACAGCACCTTCATTAAAAACATTTTTAAGTACTTTAAAATTATGTCCTACAGTGTTATTTTTTCTATCTGCAATTTATCCATTTTATTGAGATGGGGTTAATGTATTTATTATCATTAATGAACATTCACTGGAATTACATTGCAGCAATCTGTGTTCTGGTAGTTGTATTCATAGTTGCTAATCAATATTTTCTTTCTGCTAGATAAATGCTTTGGCAGCAACTGATTTTTCAAAAAGAAAACCAGAAGTGCTTGCAAAACATCCTCTAAATAGTAGAATTGTGTAAGTAGAACATACTCACTATCTCTACTTCATCAGGATTTTACCTAACTAAAAGCTTCTCTTTATCCCACTCACATTCTGTGTTCCTCTGAGAATGATTTTTTTTTTCTTGTTACGGAAAAGAAAACAGATTGTGGATTTCGCAGAAAAGAAAAAAACCCATCAGCGTCCCGAGGGCATCAATTTATAAATCCAGATTCCTCACGTGTAGGTGCTCAAGACTGTGCTAAGACTACTTTCCAAGCAGCCTTAGAGGTAGTTTTAAGGCAGAAGGCCCAATACTATGGCAAAATTAGTTAATTAACAAACCACATGATTACAGAGAATTATTTTCTTTAACTGACTTGTATTTTTGTTGTTAGTTTCTATCCAGGATAAAAATCCCTGATTATTACAAATGCCATAAAACAATCCTAGCTTAGCTCTTTAGTTACTAGAGAGGAGTTGAGGAAATGGATGGATTAAAGATAAGGAGACTATGGCTATATTAACTGTAATTATTTTAAAACAGAGGAACTGCTGGGATCTTACATGTGGCTTGTGTGGGATCAGTCTTTTGAGTTGATGCACTGCTATTGACGCTATTTACAAACCAAGGATTCCCATCTACTTCTGGTGCCCAGCATCTAAATTTTATCCTATTTGAACAACATCTTCTCTCTTAGCTGGATCATCCAATCCTGCTTTAAAGCAAATCCCACAATCTGTGACACTTATCTTGAATCTGATCCTGCTGTATGATGGCAGCTGTTCTCTCTCATTTAAACTACTGTTCTCTTGGAGATATTAAGCAGCTTCCATCTGCCTGGAAACGCCTACTAGAAACCCAGTTCAGACAAGGGTTTAGAAAAGCTCTCTTAATGGGCCACTTAAATTCAAAGCTTTCAGGATCTCTGTGAAAAAGCAGCCTACCAATCCACAAAAGCATTTTGATACCAGACTTGTTAAGGAAACTGCAGAACATGTAACATAATAAGTGCACACAACCAGGTTAAGGCACATGTAATTAAATATTTGCCTAATTTGGGAGCACAGGTAATGCTGCATAGGGGTCAGTGTTCCTAAAGGTCAGCTTCCTGTGTGACATTGATTTTGCATAGTTCAGAATAGCTCTGCAGTCTGAGAAAGATGGAGAAGTAAAAAGACTGATCTGAAGGGGACTTTGATAGAGTCCAAATGAGAAATTTGTAATTAATCTATTCTACAAGGCTGACAAACCAACAGCTGAGTGTCAGAAACTATGCTTTCTGTTCAAGCTGCTTTGTCTCAGTTGCCGTGGACAAGTAATACAGAATGTGTTTAGAACCAAGGTCTGCATCTTTTCTTATGTAGATACTGAAAATCCTCAATGTTCTTGGGGAAGTGACCAAAGCATTAGGAAGGGAGGCAAGTTCTCAAACATCCCAAATAAAGTCTCATCCATTATGGAGGTGATTCTGTAAAGTCAGTATCAAGAGAACAGACAACATGAGCTGTACATGCAGGAGCAGCTGCCACTTGTATCTAATCTTGTGGCCAGGTTAGATACTTCTCAGGCTGTTTTGGTTCCCTGAGGTGGGACTCTGTCATAAAGCACCACAGGCTAAATTACTGCACCTCCCAATCTTGCTCTCATTGTCACCAACTATCCAAAAACGCTCCTGGCTGCCAAATCCAGGAGCCCACAAGCAGCCAGACCGCAGCAGCTCTGCACCCCCAGGTCCACCACAAGGTGAGCTGGAGTGCTCAGTCCCAGCAGGGCCGTGCAGGCAGTGCACACACAGGACATGTGTGCACACACAGGACACACACACAAACAGGGACAACAGCCTCCTCCCTGTGGTCCCTCCTGCTGACCAGAAGGAAGGCCCATGGGTGGGAAGTGCAGGCACACCCAGTGCTCATCCCTCCTCTTGCTGGGCTGGCAACACAGCCGGGGCAGGAGCTGCTCCTGGATCTGTGCTTCCCTCACACCTCCCACCCTGCCCCCACTCCCCATTCCCACTGCATGGAAACCAGGCTCCTTCTGCCCTCGGATGGACAGGATGTTAAAAGGGGCATTCAGAACAGATCCCCACAGAGCTTCAGCACAACCAAGAGCTGTGTTTGATTATCTAACAACATTATACTCTGAAAAAAAAAATTAGAAGACTTTATTTTCCTACAAAATACAGCGATTTTTCTCATTTGCTGTGTGTTGTGAAAGAATATTGACCAAACAACAGCCCATTTGCTGGAACAGTTATTAAACTACAGAACTTTTTTAGCACACAAGAAATGAGCTTAGGGGGCTTTACACCAACAGCCCCTGCACATAACAAGGTGCTGCACCCAACCCCTGGGCATTTTACAACAGCTCATGTTTGTTAACGAAGATCAACTTAATTCCTTTCAGAGCGTATCTGGTATTATTACAATTGTTACCTTGCAGAGACACAATTCTCAGTTTTTTGAGTAGTATCAATTTCTACAAGATAAAGAGAAGAGATCAAGTATTTTAAGGTACTTTTATTTAATAAATAACTTCAGTAATAGCACTGTAAAAAGTGAACATCTGTTAAAATAAAAAGGCACTTAAAACAAGAATATGACTATGATGGTTTTGTTTGAATGGTTAGAGGCAAATATACATGGCACATGTAAAGAATGACGTGTGACTTGTCACATGACAAACTATGCAATCTTAGCTACAGGGTAAAGGCAAATTTACAGCTAAGACTGCTCAAAAAAAAAAAAAAAAAAAAGGAAAAAATCCTTGTGTTGATACAAAAATATTACAAAAAGAATCGCAACCAAATACATTAGAAAGATTAGAAGGTGACAAAGCACCAGGCTTGAAAGCAAAGAAACATTACGGAATAAAGACACAGCATCACGTAAGGCCCTTAGGTGATCTGAGGATATCTTGGTAAGGTACTTCATGATACTGCCACCCAGGGCTTGAATTCACAAAGAAAAACTAAGCAAGTTACCAGTCAGCAACTTCAGTAATGGCACATGTTTTAAAGCTATTTTTTCCTTCTAACATTCTTCTCAAAACCTTTCATTTTAACCATAACCTGGCAATATGCAACTTGAAAATGAAAGATAAGTATGCACACGCTTTTCAGTCTTTTACACTGCTCCCTTCCAGCTTACTCAACTTACAAATACTTAATCATACATCTAGCAAGTCAAAGACCAATTAACCACCAGCTCCATGCTACATGAGTTTAATTACATCTGCAAACTCAAGCCCTGATTTCCCTGTAAAGCTAAAAAGTTTAATACTAAATGGCTAGGCAGAGCCCTCATGCTGATTGCTTTAACCCCTTCCCTCCCAGTCATGCCATGCAGCATCACGCCCTGCACAAGACCTGGATTCACAGCACAGGAAAGGGAAAGGTCAGAAAGGCACCATGTGACCTGGGCTTACTAGACTACACAGTCTCAAGTTTTTTTTGTCCAACCTCTGGCACCAAGTACTCTTATTTGCAATAAAAAAAAAAAAAAAAAAAAAAAAAAAAAAAAAAAAAAAAAAAAAAAAA
>VZUA01065229.1:17237-31100 GCA_013401035.1 Horornis vulcanius
AAAAAAATTTAAAATAAAAAAATTACATATGGTACATTTTCACACAGGAAAACAAACCTATATGTAATGAATTAGTAAAATCACTGCAGTTTGCCCTAAATCTATCTTACTGTGACTACAAAAGTTGCTATACTGCATACAGTGTTGTGAAGTTATACAAGCAGTGTTCATTTTCCCTCATATTTAGGATTGACCACAGTCGTCACTGCACTCTTGTAAATAGGATTTTCACCCTAAAAAAAGAAGAAAAGATTATATTAACATTTAAGGATAAGAAAAAAGATACACGTTTGCAAGAAGCATAAAAATTAGCATAAGAAATTACCCATTAATGCTTTATTTGTACACACAAACAGCTTAAGTCAAACTAGTTTTCCTTCTAGCAACTTGAACAAAGGCATGCACAGCTAATAAATAAAGCAAAGGGTTAGCAGGATCCTGCTCCATTTGCACCACAGAATTCCTTGGAGGCAGCTGAACCTTGCAGACGTATCTCAGGGCTGAGCCGTCACCCAGGGCATTCTATAAAGATCAGAATTGCATACAACATTGTTTGACACCAGGACTGACCACAGACCACATTCTGCTATAATAAACACTTAAATAGCTTATCTTACATTGTAATTCAATTCTAGCAACAACGTGGAAAGACTTCTAGTATTTTGCTAATACATGGTCAATATTTACAGTGAACATTCAGTACTTGTCATTCTCATTTTATTCCTGCAGGTCTCCCCACCCCCGTAAGGGCAAAATGTACAAATAAAAGAAACTGATACTTCTGTACTGGTACAGATGCTGCAATAAAAAAATTATTTCTACTGATATGAGATAATCCTACAGAACAATTGCTTACATCTCTCTTGCTGAGATTTAAAACCCTCTAAATTAAGCTTATTTTAAGCTTCCTTTTCCCAGGTTTCCCCTCTCTCTCAGTAAATCTTACTCCGTTTATGACATCCTTGCACACCTCAGATGACCAACTTGAACTCAAAATTAACAGATAAATCTTCACAGGAGAAAGGACCACTGCTAGAACAGCCTGGAGCTGCAGCTCTGAGCTCTTAGAACAGCCTGAACCTCAGCCTCAATGAATGTTTCCTGCCAGCATGAAGCTCTTCTGTGCATACACAACTGATTCCTGAGAAAATTCAGCTCAGTTCAGATGTCAGCTCGAATGCTGTTCTGGCCAGGCCTGTATCCGGCCTTCAGCAGCAGTAAAGGAATCTCTGTCCCTTCAAAGTTCCTCCCCCAATCTCAGATGAGCTATACAATCGTATTAGTTCAACTCCAATAATTCAGGTTAAACCAATTTTTCCTATACTCAGTTAAAGGACACACAAACATCAAGTGTCTATTTTTCAGGGTCATAAACCTGGAAAATCAACTAGGAATACCACAGAATATGCCAAAGGCAAGCAAGAACCTCAGTTGCTGTGAAAGTTTCTCATCATGGTTCCTGGGAAGTTTGCTGCCTTCTGCTTGCAAGGCCCAGCACAGGATGAGTAACTGATCTACCCCAACAAGAGTGGCTGCTGCTGAGGGAGACCCTGTCATGGTTCCTTTCACAGGAAAAGGGTATTTCTCCTCAGAGCTGGCTTCTCTAACATGCAATGAGGCACATCCAGTCTTGCCTAGATCCAAGAGACTTGTCCAGCCAGAACCTGGATTGCCAGACAACGGAAGCCAAAGTTCTCTGTTCAGTCTTCTCAAGATCTGAGTCAATGTCACCTGGACAGAGGTTTAGGAGGAGCTGGGTGTTCAGTGCTGGCTGTACTTCACAAATACAGTGTAAGAGCAGAAGTCCCTTCCCCCTTCTGTCACTTCCCAGGCAAATGCTGTCTTGATTAAAAGTGTATCACCTGCTGCTCTGGGAAGGGATGAGGAGTAACATTTGGTTGGGTTTTTAAAATTTTACATCACAGAAAATCATGTGATATGGCTAGTTCTCAGACAGACTAATCAACACAAAATTATGACCATCCCCAATATTTTTAGCAAAAGGTTTGCAATAGTAACATGCAAATGAAATGGAAAAAAACATCTAGGGATGAGGCATTTAATCTGGTACTGAAGTATCTCTTTATGCCTCAAAGTTCTTGGCACTCAACATACAGTTCTTATTTCCTTGACAATTTTTAATGGAGAATTCTTAAAAATACAGATATAAACCAATAAAGTTTATGATGCAGAGGAAGTCTGTAAGTGTAAGAGACTGCATCATATGCAGAGTAGAAGTTATTGTACAGCTCTTCCACGGCAAGGCATCAGGTAATACTTGTTACACTGTGCTGTTAGCCTCCAATATCTTGCAGAACAGACTCCCCCAGCACATACAGGGGATATACACTCATATCTTCTGGTTGTAGAAGAGAGATAACTTCTACCAGATAGTCTAGGAATGGGTCTAAAGGTAAGGACTAAAACTTGGAAATTTGCTAGATGCTACTCATACAACTAATTTGAACCTGAAGTCAGGCTTAAAGTACAATTTGCAAAGTAAGATTGCACATTTTTTACTATACTGCTTTTTGAAGAGAAGTCAGAATTAAAGTTTTCGCGCTCTTGATTTAGCATCACCCCTCTAAGGATACTGAAACTGTCCTGCCTTCCCTTGTACTTGTGCTTCTCAGAAGCATGCAGTGGGATTTAGGGCACTGAATAAAGCACTTGACTAGCTGTCTCCCCATGTCAGGTCAGTGTCTCAGTTTCCATTACCAATAATGGAGATTTAGTCAATTTTCACTCTTCAGCTTAACCCAACCTGACATTTGATCAGCTAAATGGTTCCTGAGGCTCTACTGCCTATAACTGCAACGATGGATCTACAGGTTCCTTCCCTGCTTTCTTCTGGTAAAGCCATGGCTGTTTCAGCCACACCTCAACCACCCTGTCTTGGGCCTGGCCTGGCAGGGTCTCCTGCAGACAGCTCTTCACTAAAATAAATATCCACTAATCCAACATGATGCTCCCCTCGCACAGGGCCCCTCACAGCTGGCAGAGGGTACACATTTTCAGATATTAGAACCATTCCAGTTTTTTAATTAGCCACTAAAACATGGGATTACAAACTTTCTGTCTTAGACAAATAGTACAGCTTTAAATATTTCCTTTTCTTTATGACACAGCAGAGAATACACTGCTTTGAGCATGCAGAGTTAGGGAAAACACATTTGCCACATGCTCCTACAACTGAAAACTCCATGCACATTTAAACCAAAATAAAAATTAACAAACAGTAACTACATACAAGACTCAGTGGAACACTGAGTAAAATAAAGATGGAGGTACTTTTAAAAAGTACCTTCAGCTGAGAATAAAGAGCTATGTTCTTGCAACAATACTCACTTTCAACTAGCCTGGGATAACAGTCCCAGTCTAGTTGAAAGTGAGGACAGAGGACAACAGTTCAGTCCAGTGTTGTGTAAAGATGAAACTATTACACAGGATGTTCGATTAACCTTCTTATTCCTTTTGCTCCACTGTTTCAACAATCACTGAAGTTACCTCCATAGTGGGTTTAAGACCGAAGTCACTGTAAGAAACAGAATTTAAACTCATGCACACACATTGTTCAAGAGCTGGTTGTGACTATTTCCAGCCCCTCCTGGTGTCCAGCTCTATTTCCCAGGAACACGGGGCTGTGTCCAGCCTGTGCCCCACAGTGGCCACTCCAGGGACGGACACAGCGCCCGGGGGACGGACACAGCGCCGGGGGGACGGACACAGCGCCCGGGGGGACGGACACAGCGCCCGGGGGGACGGACACAGCGCCCGGGGGACGGACACAGCTCAGCCCCGGTGAGACCCGGGCGGCCGCCAGAGGGCACCGCCAAGCCCATCTGCAGCCATCCTTGGAGCAACCATCCAGCGTTCACTGAATACAGCAATTGATGGAAAGGGATTGCAAACACGGCATCCCCGCTCCCATGCCCAGAGCACGTTCATCACTCAGCAGAGCAAGGTAAGTTACAGGCATAAAATCCAAGTCCCTGCGATTCTGAGTGCTTTGAATTGTTGGTGGGTTTTTTCAACCAGTAGCTGCAAGTAAGGCTAACCAAATTAGTGTCTAGTATAAATGTTTATCACTTGTGAAATTCAAGATGACTGAATTCGGAGTCTGTTTGAAGATGCTTAGCAATGCATAAACCATCCCCATGCAGGAGTGGTAATGGCATTCACTACAAATAGCAGCTTTATGTTTTAAATTTGTGATGCAGCTTTTCAGTCCAGAAGAAATTCATCCTTAGACTTGTTACAAGCATGATTGCACCAAAGCTTTTATGGCTGATTGGGGTAGAAGCTGGGCAAACAGAACTCCGACCCAGCTGCCTTGAGCATGGACCACCAAGATGCTGTGGCATCATCTGCACCACCATGGACCAGCACCAGGGAAATGCCTGAGTACCTGGTCCATGACAAACTCCATGGTGCTGCAGCTCCCTCACCACAGAGCCCCAGCCCGTGTGTGGATGATGGCTGTGGGAGAGGGGAAAGGTCACACAAACTGCACGAAGTCAGTCAGTCTGTGTATGCATCCACCTGGAGGGAATACACTATGGTCCAATTTCAATATAATGGGATATAATGACTCTCCTGCCTTGACATTACAAGGAAACTCTTAACCTAAATGAAGGCTATGGCAATAATCTAAAGCCACCAGAAAATCTGATCTCTAGGGAAAAGCAGGACCTTGTTTCACATCTCATGGCTCACCTACTCTGACAATTCTGACCTCCCCCTTTCCAGTGGTCCATAAAAATAACCTACCTCCCTCTCTCCCCAGACTTCTGATATTTCTGTGAATACTAAAAATTATAAAGTCATGTTTAAAAAAAACCAAACCCCATCCTTTGACACTTTTAACCTTCATATCTGAATGAACCAAAAATGCAGAAGGCAACCCTTCCATTTACACCAGAGGAAGGCTTTTTGCAGGAAATATTTGAGGAGAAATGGCAGCACCAAGGACACTACATCCTGAAGAGTCACAGGGTAGAGAACAAGAGCACAGAATGGAAGTTACACACCGTATGGTTTGTTAGGTGCTTGTCCTGCATGCAACAGAAAGTACACAATTAAGTGAATGGCAGAAGAACAGGTAACAGAGACTCTGTCAGATGGAGTATGTGAAGTGTTAGAAAGGACCAAATCCCCAGTTTTCTCCCCAGAATAACTGGCTCTGGGAAGAAAAATGAAAAGCAGGTGAATGTGGTTGATTTAGCATGCAAAAGGAATGCTTTTTTACAATCCATTTTGAACACACTGATTGCAAAGAGAAAAGGAAAGCATATTTCATTAGGAAGGGCTCAGAATGCTACACAAAGTATTTGGAACTGTTGTCACAGTGAGAGCAAGTAAGAGCTTAAATACTCTCAGTTTCTGCTTTCTCCCCTTATTTTTCCTTTACAAAATCTTTTGAATGCAACACTGAAAAAGGGAGGCAGCAGACAGTATAAAATTAGAGATACAGATCCTTCCACTGGATTCTGAAAAAAACTCCATGGATGTTTAATGGGTGTGCTGCCTTCCCAACTTCTTTTCTCCTCTCCCTCTAGTCTAATCTCTACACTACCTCCTCTTACTGCTCTTCTGGCATCCATTCCCCATCTCAGCCTCCCTTTCACTCCTTCCCCAGCAGCTGGGTGTCTCAGGGATGGAGAGCACCCATGGAAGGGCAATCTGAGAGTCTGCAGAAGGTATCTACTCATCACTTCTGCTTCACTGACTTCCTCTCCTGGATACTGCTGTTATTTCTGGTGTGTTGGGTGTGAAGAGAACTGAACTCAAATTCCAATCAAATGAGGTGCTCAGGCTGAGTTTAGGAGGGAGTAAGAAACTGAGTGAAAAATGCATCTAGAGGGGACAAGAATGTTTCCTTCTGTCCTATTAATGCTTCATTTCTATGGACACCCTGAGGCTAGCTAGGTTACAAGGGCTCTGATACTGCCAGTTTCAATAGAAATAAGGACGAAAAAAAAAAGGTGCACATTTAATTATAAAATTAGTAGGGTATATACATTTCATACCTTAATTACAGACTAGGTCTATACTAGGTTAATAAGCAAAGGCAGTTTACAAAAAAAAAAACAAAACAAAACAAAACAAAACAAAAAAAAGGTCATGCTATTCTGCCTGTTCACAGCTATTCTAATAAAAACAGAGATATTTATATGCTGGGATATTTTAGGAGTATCTAATCTAGCTTAGCAAAGCTATTGATTTTAAGCAAACTGACTGCTGATTTGAAGAAACAGACAAAGTATCCCCTGTGTGTCTCTCTACAATCCAAACATATTCTTCAATCCTAGGAGCTGTTCTATTATGTATCCACACATCTACAAAAAAAATTTAAAAATCACTTGTAGCATAGTTTAAGCCAGTACTGACAGTATTAGTAAGTAAGCAATCTTGCTGTCAAAACCTGTTAAAAATTTTCAAGTTGCATTCTTGAAAACCCCACAATCAAAGCAGCAGTAGATACACTGAGCAAGACTCAAACTGTGATTAACTGACTGTGACACACAGTGAGTTTGAAGTGACATGCAAAGGGGAAAAAAAGGAAAGAAAATGAAAGGAGATACAAACTGAGACTTAGAGACCAGCTTTACGTCCATAGTTTGGATTCTTGAAATTGTTAATAGGGCTCTTGTATATTGGATTTTCTTGCTGAAGTAAAAGAGATGGTCAATGTCGAATAATTCAACAGGAATAAAAAAAAAAGGCAACATTCTCAACTGTCACTGAAAGAAAATCATGCTATATATAAAGTGTTAGTAATTTCATTCCCCAGTATGAGATTAATCAATTGTCTTAAATGAAAACAAAAGGCTTCCTATGACAATTTAAAAAAAAACATTTTCTCATCGAGCACATGGGGGCGTTGACTTCTACAGAACTGTAGTGAAGGGGTTCTTGATTAGCAGACTCCTGACACCGCCCAGAGGCAGCGACTCCGTAGTCTGTGAAAGCCTGCATAGACCATAGGCTTGTTGTTCTTGCACATTTCTCTGCTGACAAAGAGCTGGGAAGATTTCAACCAAACAGCACCAGCCGTGATTTTGTGACTTTATGGAAGTCTCCCAACTAACCCCGTGTGAGTATTTATAAGATTTCCTCAATGGGCATAAAATTTTCTTCTTTGCTTTCTACAGAAGTGACTCATCTTTGTAGCAAACGTTTCAATCAAATGTTGTAAAGTGTGGTAGAACTGCAAAGCTGAACTGTTCTGTCACCATCACATTTCCTCCCTGAAATGTTATTTCAACCCAAGTTACTACTCTCTTTTCTGCCTCAAGAAATATTTCTCTAAGAGGACTGGTTATAATCTGAAACACTTCAAAGCACATGAACAAAAATCTATTTTTCCTCCACTACTGCAGCTTTTATACACAGAAAAGCTTCTTGACTCACCGTATCCCACTTGGCATTCATCTTCTCCTTTTCAAATTTAGCAAATTCTCTTCTGTCATGAATGATCATTAGTAGCTTCCAAATCAATAATAATGCAAGTCCGATAAGAACAATTCCAGCCACCACACCGGCTACGATGGGAATGATGTCAGGACCGCTGGGGCACTCTGGGGAACAAAGAAAGGGAAACATGATTTTACAAAATGGTAAAGGTAAGGCATATCCAGAAGCTGTCAACGCTTGATTTTGTACTGAAGGCAGTATTTCGAATATCAGACACGCCAATACTACTTTTCTTTCAAATAAAACAATTTTTGGAGTATGTGCATCCTGTAACATTCCAGCGTATTTTTATCCTTCTAATTTATGTTTGATCTTAGCAACAGAACAACGTGTTCTGATGATAATGTTTATACACTGCTAACCCCTTAAGTTATTTATTTACAGTATTAAGAGTAAAATAACTGGCAATTGTATTTAAACATGCTCCAAGTCAAAGCTGTGGTGGCTGGAGCACAAATGCTGAGCAGCAGAACAGGCCCCACATACAGAAACAGAATATCCAGAGTTGGAAGGGACCCACAAGGATCATTGAGTACAACTCTTGGCCCTGCACAAGACAGCCTCAAGAGTTACACCATGTGCTGAGAGCATTGTCCAAATGCTTCTTGAACTCTGTGTCAGGCTCAGTGCTGTGACAAATTCCCTGGGGAGCCTGTTCCAGTGCCCAACCTCTCTCTGGGTGAAAAATCTTTTCCTAATATTCAACCTAAACCTCCCCTGACACAACTTCAGGCCATTCCCTTGGATCCTGTCACTGGTCACCAGAGAGATCAGTGTCTGCCCCTCCTCTTCCCCTCACAAGGAAGCTGTAGCCTGTGATGAGATGCAAGGTGATTTCAAGTGGCTGATGCAGAAATAATAATCCTTCAAATTAAAATCCAGCTCCACTATTAACATAAAATTCCCAATAATCACACACTGAAGAAAGGCTTCTACAGAGCTCAGTGCACAGACTGAAGGAATTAGAAGCAAATTAATGCAAGTTCCTGCACAATAGAACAACTGTGGATAGAACACAGCTTCCCCCACACAGCAGACTCCCTATTTCATAGTTGCCTCTGCAAGAGTGTGAGCAGTGGGAAGGGACACAACAGGAATTCCTTAGGAGCCAGTAAGGAACCAGTGTCTACTCCACAGAACACAGCTCTGCTGGCCAGAGCTTGCTCCTTCAGCACGTGTGTGGCACAAATTAAGGTGCCTCCTTGTGCACAGTGGGCTTTGGGCTTGACTCACTTCTGAGCTAAGGCAGCAGAAGTTTATACATGAAGAAAAGGTCAGGTCCTAAAAGCGTAGGGCATGTATGGTTTGTCCTAGGAGACGGAGCTCAAGTGCTTCCTCTATACTGTGGACTGCTTTTGTAGAGAATTTAAAACATTCTGAATTGAAGCAGTATTGATTTCCATTAGCCACTAGCCACTGGACTTGTGTTAAATCATGACCATCAAAATGATCAATTCTGAAAATCCCTCAAGTATATAATACAGCACTAAATATCTAAGGTGTGCATTTTCTATCAGGCTTTTAAAAATCAGGAGACCAGAAACTGGTAATGTACAGAACCATAATTTTTGCACTGTTAGCTGCAATATCCAGTGATTCAAACTAAAAATACTCTTGGTAAATAAATGGTAAATTACTGATGGAGCTATAGAATAGTTCTCAATTTTTTTCTATCACAAGATTGATCTATTAAGGATTAACTAAACAAAATTATTTTGGGATCTATTATTGAAGGTACCACAGTGAAGTAAAGGCAAAGGTTCTCAGCATAAAGTAATTCAAGAGGTTTGAAGCATAGTATGCATTTTCATGTAGACTGATCCCAAATTATTAAGAAAAGAAAAAGAAAAAAATGAACAAAACCCCACAGACACCATTGTTTATAATCTATAGCAGAAACCTAGTAAAAAAACTTACCAAAAATTATTTAAATAGGAGTTGTTACAGGAGAGATAAAATAAGCCTGAGAGTACATCAAGTGCAAACAGGAAATGTTTCAACAAATATACAGATCTGATTTACCTTTTGTTTTTAAAAAACAGAATCTGTTTCTATCAGCCTAAGGGTTTGAAAAATCTCGATCTAGAGAGACACATGTTCTTCTAAAGCCACTCAGACATGCACAATTTTAACTCAGGGAAGAGGCACCTGTTCCTGAACACGTTTAACTCACCCGAATCAACCAGAGGTACTCTGTAGCACCCAACAACTGCACAAACGAACAACAAAGGAGGAACAGGCAACGTTCCTACCTGGGGTCTCCACCACGTGGACATTGGCTTCACCATTTGAGTTGACAGAGTAAGTGAAGTAGAACCAGCAGTCATCGACATCCTTCTCTTTGCAGTGAGACAGGGGATCGGGCTGGCCGGGCTGTGGCAGCTTGTCGCGGCTCTCCACGCGCGTCATGTTGAAATGCATACATTCCTGGGAACACGTCTCCTTCTTCTCACCCTTATCGAAAGCTCTGCACTGAACACAGTCCCTGGGCACCAACAAAACAGAGTCAAGATTTCTAGCATTTAATCTAAAGAAAGGTTAAGGAGAAAACATAGGGAAAAAAGCCCAAGAAAACGAAACCTTTTGCCATGAAGGTTAGGAAAAAATAAAGCAAGACATGGCTCTGTCCCAGTCAGAACATTTATATACCTTGAGATTAACAAATGTCCTTTTCATATATTCCTCTTTCCCTGAACGACCCACAGGCTTCAAGAACAGAAAAAAACCCCAGATTTTTTCAACACCTCTACCTGGGAAATGACTACTCTCAGAGAAGGCACTGTAAGAAAAAGGTATTCACAATGGAACACACACAGGTTAGAAAGAACAAACTCAGTGACAAGCTTTACAGTGGGGTATCACTGAATAATTCACTGAAAAAAGCAGATTGAACAGGATTTTTTATACTAAAAAGACCAAGGTTTTTTCTCAGCACAAAGCGAGTTGCACAGGAACCCGCTCAGCCACTAATCCTAAACTTATTTCAAAGTTTCATTGAAATAAACTTATTTCAACTTATTTTCATGCAGAAAATGCTAGGTTTCTAAAAACCTGAATTTCCAAAGGGAAGGATGCAAATTTCACTGGCCCACACAGGTCTAGGTTTAGTTTTTGACTGCCAAGTTAGTAATTTCAATAGTATTTCTTTTAAGCAAAAAGCTTAGCTGAAGTTTTAAAGTATCAACAGCTTTGTTTTAAAAATCCTCACACATCACAAACTCAAAATGCACAGAAGCTGGGACTTGGTTTTCTGGGTACGTACTTGTGTTCTGCACAGACACCGAGGCAAGTCTGACACATTTCACACGTGGGGCCTTGGAATTTGGGATCTGTACAGTTACAGGTGCCACATTCACAGGTTCCTCTTCCATTGCAGATCTGCCCATTAGATGCCATACATGGTGTAGTATCCAAGGAACAGTCACAGGCACTGCCAGTGAAGTTGGGGAAGCACTCGCACACTCTGCACTTGCAGATCCCGTTTCCTGTGCAGTGAAAAGGTATTGCAATGAAATCAGGCCTGATATAAAAACATCTGTGACAGTGAGAAATAAATGTTTACCACCACAGGGTAGATAAAAGAAAAAGAGATAATGAGAGACTCTAATGAATTAAGAGGTACAGAATAAATTTTAGCTCCTTGAAAGATTACTTGCAGGCATTTGTCCTTTTTTCCTGTTCTCCTATACATTTGGATTTCTTTTCATAAACAAAATAACAAGATTCAGGAATATTAGATCAAGGATAGTATAATGTGATGAACATATTCCCTTTAAGGATAACATTACAGCACTGCTTCAGTTCCCAATCTTGTATGCATACAGATAAATTGACCACTCCTGTCTTCATATCCATCATTATACAAATGTATAAAGCAAGACTTCAAAGGATGAGGAGTGCACTGAGTATTCAAAACACAGAAAAATGAAACAGCTTTGGCTCCACAGGACACCAATGTTCAGCTGCTGTACTTCTGACTTCACACACAACACCCAATTTCATGCTCCTTACACTCTCTGCACAAGAAACAAGCCTTTGTACTGATGTGGATGACAAGGAAAGATCTTTGACTACACCTCTCCTTCTCCAACAAGAATAAAGTGTTTCAGTCAAGACTTTGCTGTCACCATGTATTCTGGAACATCACCACCACTGCTCCCATCCTTTGTGGAGCAATAGTGGATTCTGACCAAATCAGACAAATTAGGTATTCTCATCACTCAGCTGAAACTTAGTGCTTTTTTCTCTGTTTTATATTTGTATCACAGATAACACTGAGGTAGTAGTTATACTCCTACTGGATACTTTCACATGCAAAGCAGCAAAATAATTTAGACACTGGCTGCAGAATGTTTTTTTTTTAATTGCTTTTGATTTCAGGAATTATCTATCATCAAAGTCTTGCTTCAAGTGCTTAAGGTGTTTTCCTGGATCTTGCACATTCTAGTCTTCACTTATCTTTCAGAACAGTGTCAAGCAGTTCGCTGGTATCCTGTAGAGCACCAAAGTCAAGCACTCACTATTACAAGCAAGCTGAGGGCATTCTCTCTTTCTATTGACACAATGGCTACACTGAGCTAGTGTAACATTACAATCTCAGGACAGTTGTCTCAGCCTTCTTTACTGTAATATCTGAGGGTATTTCTGCAACAAACAGCCAAAGTCAAGTTCACTTTACAACTTTCTCAGAGCTGTGATTCAAGGAAGGTGAAATGTGCACTAACAGACTACATGTTCAGAGGGCTGTTTTATTAATAGACAAGTGTTTGCAATCACAAAATCTGTGAGTATCCTCATCTCTTATCAAGTGGCTTTGATTTTAGTTAATTATCCCTACTCTGCTGGCTAGAGAAGACAGACTTGTAAACTGCTGACCAGCTTTGCCTGCAGAAAGCACCTCTCACCTCCACAGATTAGACCATTTGATCGATCACAGTTGAAGTTGTCACATTCACAGTATTTGCCAGAATACACCTCATTGGTGTTTTCCCTTTTCTTGCACACACATTGCCCACAAATGCATTCTCCATTGTTACTGCAGATTTCTGTGCTGTTCTCTCTCCTGCAGTAAGCATCCATATCCTCACTATTTACTTCATCTGTGCTACATTCACATAGTCTTCCAATACGTCCTTCATTACATCTGCAAGGTAAAAACATGACTGAAAATGTAACCTTAATTGAAAGTCACACAAAAAAGACCACAATATTAGCACAAAGAACAGGAGTAAAAGTGACTACACTCTCGAGGGATGATCCAACTTAAACTTCAAATGAGGTTTCCAGCTGACACCTATCTACCAGTTCTGGAAGGTACTGGAGCAAACTGGACTAAGTTGCTTTTAAGATGATTATCTTACCTGATATTCCAGGTGAGAGACTATGTGTCACCCTCTCTAACTAAATTGTCACATAATCACTATTAATCCCTCTCTCATGTGACAGAACAATAATTATTTCTCAAGTGACAGCAACTGTTCCCTGTAGCTGCTGTTGTGTTTCAATGAAAAGGTTTCCTATGAACAGCAATTAAGCAAGAGAGTAGATGATCTTCAGAGCTGCCAAGCTGAGATCTTCAGGGATCAGCACTTCTCATTATCAAAGGGACGATACTGATGAGCAAATGGAGGTTGCTCTTGTTCCCATCAGTGACTGACAGACTGTTATGTGGTGTCCATCAGAGACAACAGATCATTGGGAAACTGCTGCATTTACAAACAATAAAGGCTGTGCTTACCCACAGGCCTGTTCTTGCTCACGTGAAACCAAGTGGACACCAGTGACACTGACACCAAGTATAAGTTTTTCTACACAGGTGGGAAAATCTCTTCTCTTTATTTAAAAAGAACACCAAAATCTGATCTATATACTTTAAAGTACTGACTCAAGGCCAAATTTGAATTCTGACTCATACAACAATGCTGATCTAATGATCTATATTTAAGCATAGGGATTATTTGCAGAGATATGGCAGCATTTCAAAGTATCCTAAAAGGAACAGGCCTGTAACAGTAATCTTGTTTTTTCACTGAAAAAAATTAGTAAACCCAAGTAAACCCTAATTAAGGAAACAAAGATCTTGCTCATATTTCTCTTTTGCAAAAATAAAGAAAATGTCTATTTACCTGCACGCACCACATTCAAATGTTCCATTTCCTGCATGGCAGGCTGGACTATTAGGTTCTCCTTCACTTTGACACTGGCACTCACAGATGAACTGGAGATTAATTTCCACTNTTCCTGCATGGCAGGCTGGACTATTAGGTTCTCCTTCACTTTGACACTGGCACTCACAGATGAACTGGAGATTAATTTCCACTTCTTCAGTGAATCCCAGTGGTTTAATTTTAATTGTTTCATTTTGTTCTTTCTTTGGACATTCATTAG
>VZUA01065234.1:1256-30326 GCA_013401035.1 Horornis vulcanius
CCTGCGGCCCCGCAGCGCCCGGCGCGGAGCCGACCCTGCCCGACCCGCACTCGGCCGCTCTCCCAGGCCGCGGCTCGGGCCGGCCCCGCCAGTCCGGGCCGGCAGCGCTGTCAGACTCGGGAGCTGCCCGCGGTCCGGCCGGTGTGTGTGCGCCCGGTCCCCCAGCCCTGACCTCATGCGGGCGGTGACGGCTTTGTGCCGTGTCAGCCGGGGCGCGTTGACGCGTCGCTTTTGTTCGAGTCCTCGGTGACTCTTAAAACAGTCGGAAAAAGGCCCTTCACTCGTCCTCTTGTTATTTCTGCGTTTCTCTAATTTCAGCTACTTTAAAACCATCTCAGAAAGCTCAGGGGTCTGATTCCTTCCCACTGCTTTGTGAAATGAAAGGACAGAGCTCTTCTGTGGGTCTGCATCCTTGGGAGCAGGTTGGATCTTCATGAGCTTTGTCTCTCCATAACCTCTCAGCTTTCTCACAGACACATCTTTTGCTCATTCCCCCCACTGGGAACTGTAGTAAAACCTTTCTCAGGTCTTACTACAGTAAAACCTCTTTTAGAAGAAAGACCATGCCTCTTGTTGGTTTTATAATTATTGTGTGTTGTTCTGACTGGTTCTTTAGCTAAGGCATTTTTCAGTATTTCCTATGTGTGAAAACAACCATGAAGAACAAATCTGTCTTTTTCCGTAAAGGTTACCATTAACCACAACTTTTGGATTTGGCAGCTCTTTTTGAGTTATAGCAAATGGTCCCAGCTTTTCTGTGTATCTTGTGGAACGAGAAACAAAGGTTTTAAGGCTTGTGTTCAGAATGGGCAGGTCTGCGGGCCTGGAGACTGCACACAGTGCCTGCAGCACAGCACCAAGGTGTTTGCTAGAGATTCTAAATATCCACTGAGCCCTGTGGCTTCCTCTAGAAGTTACCCAGCTCCAGGAGGAAATGTTTCACAGTAACACTGTGTCCAGACTCTCCTGTGAGAAGAAGGATCAGACCATGGGGGGCTGCACACCTACCTGACCTACAGTTGAGAAATTACATTTCTTAGTATTTTAAACCCAAGGAGGGGTCTTCTGTTATGCTG
Source organism: Horornis vulcanius (assembly GCA_013401035.1). Taxonomy (NCBI): domain Eukaryota; kingdom Metazoa; phylum Chordata; class Aves; order Passeriformes; family Scotocercidae; genus Horornis; species Horornis vulcanius. The sequence goes on from VZUA01065234.1 coordinate 2,333, forward strand.
TTGGATTTGGGCTGCAAATCTCCCAGCAGCGCTCTCCAGCCATTCTCTCTGGAAGGCCTGTTCTGTAGGATTTGGAGGAAGGAGTTGTTTATAACAGGCTTCCAGGTGACAAGAGTAATTTTACATTTTTCTAGTAAAAATGTAGGTGCCTCTCTAACATAAGAAGCAACTGTGTGTAGAGAAGCCAAAGAATTCCAGATCCTTGTGCATCTGGAAGTGTTGGTATTGCTGTTTTTTAGTGGCTTAAATATTTGAAAACACAGGTTGTGGAGGTAAATTCTGCTGAACAGCTGTGATGCCACTCTGTGCTGCCTGAGCACGCCAAGGGTTCCTGCCTTTGTGGGAGATGTTAAATGTTTCAACGTGACAATGAAACCTTAAATTGGCAGTATGTTTTGATTTTCTAGTACAACAGCAATAGTGTTTAGATGGAAGCTGGACTTACAACCCAATTACACAGACTCACTAAATTTAATAGATTTGCAGTGGCAAAGCATTTGCTGCTGAAGGGATTTGAAGAGTTAATGTGGCTTTAATAGTTTGCATTGAGAATGATGAAATTTTGTAGGGCACTAGAGAAACTCTGAAGGCAGAAGGTGTGATGAGGGTGTCTTTCAAAATCCTGTGGTCTCTGTGGAGTAATGCAAAGCTGTGGTGCAGGGACAGTGTGAGGGGGGCAGGAGGCTTCCTGGCATGTAGGGCACTGAGCAGCAGGACTTGACCCTCAGTGCTGCAAAAACTGCGTTCAAGCATAAGCTTTTTCCTTAATGCACAGCTGGAGCAGAAGGAATGAGAAAGAGTATGTAGGGCTGGGAAAAGGTAAGGGCCAGTAGTGGAAGGAGAAATAACCCCAGATGATACCGAGCTGAGGCAGCAGGGAAGATACTTTTATCAGGTGAGGTGTTTTCAGTCTCCAGGCGAGTCTCTCCATTTCCACCAGCCAGACAAGCAAGTCACCTTTGCTTTTACCAGAGCCATGGATATTTTTGTTTTGTCTTGACACTGTTACAGACTACTGTCCCTTCCAGAGTGGGTCACTGATGTTCTTCAGCAGGAGTGACCAATTAATTGCTGATAACTGAGCATTTCAGCCACAGTCAGTGTGTTCCTGCATGGAGAGCTGGAGGTTTAGCTCAAGAGGATGAAGGTAACTTAGATTGTCTTGTGTCCTGGCTAATTAGAGTGATGCTACTGGGGTTTAAAGTTAATCTAAGCTTTGGATTACGCTGGATGGTAGTGGAAGTTTTCCAGAGGTTCTGGAGCTGGGGATTTTTCTCAGTCAGTTGAGAAATCATTTTACATCATTTTCCATCCAGTGGAACAGCATCCCACCTGCATGCTGAATGGCACATCAAAAATTGCTGTTGTAGTAATCAAAAATAGAAATGAGTACTAAATTGGTCATGTATATGTGAGAGCCCTGAGGCAGTAACTCAGTACATAACCCTTCTTTATGCATTTGGGGAAAAAGAAAGGCAACCAGTGTATGTCATAGTGCTGTTGGTTTGGGAGCTGGGGTGAGGGATAGAGACACATGTGGGACTCAACAGCTTGTGAGAGCACATCATCTTCTTGGAACTGAAACCAGTTGCCTGCTTCTCCAGTTAGCATGAGTGACCTGAAGCATAGCCCTACACAAGGCTTTGGATTGGATTTGGATGAAAATAGAAGAATACAGGAGATGAATGACACCTTATCTAAATTAATTTGTGTAAATCCCAATAGGTTGGGACAGGAAGTTGTTTATGCTCGGCTGCATATACGGAACCCCAAGCTTTAGGTCTGATGGATGAAAGAACATAATTTAGTTATTCCACCAAAAGATGCATGCTATTGAATTCTCCAAGTCCTACGCAAATTATTTTAATTTTATAATTTTTTATTGTTTTGAAAATCAAGTGACATGCCAGGACCACGCAGCTGGTATAAGATTGTGTTTCTCATTGTGGTTTCCATGTGGTACTCACAGAGACTGAGTCTGCATTTACAGAATCCCAGAATGGTTTGGGCTGGGGGAGACCTTGAAGACTGCCTCGTTACAACCCCTTGTCATGCATGGCAAAGTGTTTCTCTGAAGGGTTTTTTGGGAGTGCTCTTCCCATCCCTGCAAGAATGCATTGCTCTCCAGTTCTGTTGCATCGGCATTTTTCCAGGAGGTCCTAAGCTGCTTATGTGGTTCTTAAAGGCAGTAGTGACAATGAGTAACACTTGAAATTTGATTTTTCCAAAAGCCCAGAACAGCACAAAATAAACAGCAAGTTTTCATACAGTCAGGAATCTCTCAGAATAATCTTGATTTTAACCAAAGCTGTACCTACTTCTGTTATATGAAGATTAGTTATTTGGTTAGGGTAAACAATCTCCTTGATATTGAGCGTCTCCTATCAAACAATTACTTTTGTTTGTTTTAACTTCAGTTCTTTCTTAATCCTTTATATAATTTCAGAATTTTAAAAGCTTCCCAGAGATGTCTGGGTTATTAGATGTAAGAAGAAATAATACTGCAGCAGGTGCAGTTTTCAGTCAAACCTTAGTTCATTGCTGATGATCCCATGGATTTCTGGCTGGTTATATTGGTGTTTAGAAAGCTCTATGAGAATTTGGTGATGAAGGAGCACCTGTGGGGTGCATCAGTTCAGAAAAGTCTGGTTGTGGTTAAATTCAGGTTTAAATAAAAATCTTGTTGTAACACAGAACACAGTTTGCTTCTTGAAAAGGCGTTTTTCATAACTTTTGAGGGGGAGATCAAATACAGTCAAGATGCTCCTGATTTTAAATAGCATCTCATTTTGTTTGCTGATTTTGTTGGTGGATCTTTGTGGAAAGTTATGTACTGCAAAGCTCTGTCGGTATTCACAGTGTGCTTCTTCCAAATGAAGATATCCTTACCATGGGAAATTAGTAACTCAGCTAATGGGAATTGATTGACCAAATATTGTGCTGGGTAGACTGCAGCTTCCAAGAGAATTGCTGATTCCCATTTCCCTTGTGCCTGGCAACTGCCTTGGTTTGTATCTTGGCTGCTGAAAGGGGTAATTTTTACGTGGCTACCTTAGCTGCTTATTCTGGAATTATCATCCTGCTTTTTAGAGCAGTCCTGAGCATCTCAGCAGTGAAATTCTGTTGGAATAAAACCAAATGGCTCAGCTGAGGCATGTCCATTGCAGCTTGGCATGAGTCTTTCATGGGCTTTCAGCAAACCTCATGAAACTTTAACAAACTGATGTTTCATTAAACCTGCTGTCAGACTACATCAGGGTATCACTGGAAAGAGTCATGTGTGTTATAACAAGCTGTAATTTTATTCTTGTTGGAAACATTTGGGTTTCAGTGTTTTACACTTGAGGGCTATGGGAGTGCAGCAGACCAGTGTGAGGAGCAGTGGCCAGTTCTGTGTCAGTGTGAGTGAACAAAGCCTGCCTTGCTGGAGACTAACTTGGTTTCTTTTCTTTGTGTTTGGGAAAGCATAAACTCTAAACAAAACTTTTTCTGTATATGGAACACTTCACAAGGCTGTTTCTGTGATTCCTTGGGGTCTGCTAAGGTGTGTGCTCAGTGTCCAGATCTGTCAGATAACTTACTGTAGTGAAAGTTAGAGTCAATGAACCAATGTTGACAGCTTATTTTCCTTAACCAAATAAGGTCTCATCCCATATGCACAATGGGAAGGGAGACAGCAGCAGATATTTTTTTCTTCTTCCCATAGCCCAGGCTGACCATCCTCACTTTCTCACTGAGTCTTGCTAGGGCAGCCTGTCTTTCCCAGTCCTTCTTTGGAGCCAGGAGGGTGTCATGGTGAGGGACACTCAGAAGGGGGAATAAAAGAGCAAAACCCCTTTGGTTCCCAGCACCAAGAAGTTCAGAAGATTTTTCTTCCCTCCACTTCTCTACCCTTTAGCCAAAATCACCCTTTCCCTGCTGGGCTGAGGCACAGGTCCCCAGCATAGGGACCGGCTGCTGCACCTTGGAGACTTCCTTAGAAACAGCTTTTACAAGACCCTGCCTTTCCTGCGAAGTCTTGGCCTGGCTTTGGAGGTAACCAGCCAGTTTGTTACCAGACTCAGCTTTAGGCTGTGGAACATCCTTTTACAAAGAGGGTATCTGCTGTAGAATGTGAAAACCTTTTTTAGTTTTGGCTTATACAACAATACTAAAATTTCCTGTTTCAGATTTTGATTTTGCTCCTCAGCTTGGTGTCTGGTCATGGTATTTAGGCAGGTACATATAGCTGGAAACAGGTCACTGTTTGTGGTTTAATCATCAGACCTTCAACTTGGTGCTGCACTTCTTGAGTTACAATTTCTTGAAATTGTAGAAATACAAGAAGATACAAGAGTTTGAAAACTTTTAGATGACCATTAAAAGTGCTGCAAAGCATATATGATGTGATTTAATGCAAAACCTCTTTCCTTCTCTCTGAGTAGCTGTGTTGGTGCAAAGTGTACAGGCTGTGGTACAATAAGGCTTTTAAAGCAATTTTACTTTGTTGTCCAGATAGAAGACAACAGATATCTGCTTTTTCTTTCTCAATTTTCTTCCATTTTCTGCTTCCCCTGTTTGTTTTTGGGCGGTCTCTTTCCCCATTGATGACCAGGCAAGCACATAAACAGAAAATCTCCTTGAGAACCACCCCTGGGCTGTGCCTATAAATCCCGTTGATTCGAGGGGTGGTGTTTTGTTGTCCTGAAGCCATTTAGCTTTACTGCTGTGTTTTTATGATCCCAGTAGCTGGAGTGCAGCTTGGTGAACCTGTGACCAGGAGCAGGGGCTAGGAATGGGTTCAACTCCCCTTGTTGGCCAGCTGCAGCAGCAATGTCTGTCTGAGGTGGTCCTGTGGGCTCAGAATGTGCTTCTGGAATGAGCTTAACCTGAGCTGGTTTAGGCACCTACTCAGGATGAGCTGGGGGATGTCCTGGCTGTGCCTGTTTCTCTGTTCTGAAGATTAGTTTAATCTAGATAAGTTTGTCCTAAGACTTAAATAAATACATTATTCTAGATAAAACTTGCCCTGTTTAGAAGAATAGAATTTCTAGCTAAAGGAAGTATTTCATTTTCTGCCTGCAATGAGAAGTTGATTTTTCAAGCTCCTCAGGTTTTGTTGTTTGAATCTGAATATTGTAACAGGCACTTTTTACATTGCTGAGGAGAGCGTTTGACTTGATGCAACACTGCATATTAAAAATAAAGCTATTCACCAATATGTTCAGTATTTCTGTTATTTCACATCATTATCTAATGAAATGTGATGGGTTTTTTTCAGGATTCCATATTTGGGAGTTGCTGTTTAACCATGTTTGCCAGTCTGGAATTACCTGAAGTCCTGTTGCACACCTCAAAATACTGAAGTTCTGAAATTTCTTTTGGTAGGTAAAATAAGCCTATCGTGCATCTGAATATCTCTTGGTTTTATACATTCTCCCCCTGCCTGTCCTGACTGCTATATGTGTTTGCAGAGCTGGGCTGGCTCCAGAGCTGACTTCTCACTCAGCCATACAGGGTTAGGGGTATTTGCTATCAGGTTTGTGTCTGCTCCTCTCAAGGAGAACAGTTGAGATGCTTTAGTGGTGTCACTCATCTAACACCAACGTTCAAAGTTTGAAATTACTGGAACCCTGACTAAGTTGTTTTAGAGGAAATTTTAATGCATGTTTGAGTTTATTTTTAGGTATTTCATATTATAACAGTGATTCTTATCCTTACTTAATGTACTTTTGTTATATTGATATGACACTTGCCTAGAATTTGTTTAAAAATTTTGTTGGGGGTTTTGTTTTTGTTTTCCCCAGAGCTATGATATTATTTTATTCTTTGTATCATAGAATGGATGTAGGTGTCTAGGTTTATTCATTGCTCAGGTTTAACAAGCTCCAAGATCAGTATGTTGAGCAGCAAAGGAAACAGCTGTAGGAGGATAATACACTGTTAACAAATCTCCAGTGTTGTGATCAGTGTTCCTGGGGTCTATAGGTGTTACACTTTAAACGCAGCCTGTGTGACTGTGTGCAAGTGCATGTTACAGGTTAGAAGAAAGCCATCCTCGTAGGAGTTTTCTGGCAATGCTATGCCTCCTCTGCTCCCATCATGAAAATCTCTACATATTTTTCTCTGGCACCTAAAACAAAGGAAGCAGAAAACATTAAAATGTATATCCAATACATTCTTTATTCCTGATATTTTTTGCTATTAAGTCGCTTGAAAACCATTTTTCAGTGACAGCAAATGCAATTTAAAACCTTTAGAAATTACGTTGCTACTGTTATCTCAGACTTTTCCTCCTCAGTCGCAATTCTGGTTTCCCCAAGGGATTTAGCTGTAATCTCATGTTTTTCCCTTCCCTGTTGTAGCTTTAAATAATGTGTGTAAGGACCCTGCTTAGTGCCAACTTGTGCCATCTGCTAGTGAAGGGCATCAACCCATCCATCCTTCTGTTCTCATCCTTCCCAATCTTGTGTAGTTTGGAAGAGTACTTGCTGAGATGTAGAGCATGATTTTAGTACTTTTTATTTGTTTTGATAGAGCGCAGGTTCTGGTGTGACATCAGTTGTGAAAGTGTTTATTTTGAATACATTAAAAAAGCTTGTAAGTCATTAGGCTGTGGCAGAAAATCTGGGACCGGTGGCCAGACAAAGCCTTGGTTTGGTTTGTGTGCTCTGTGTAGTGCAATAGACAGGGGAAAACAAGGCAAGAAATTTCAAGTTCTGTTTAAGAGACAAATTGACATAAGTTTGGATCAGTTGAGTAAACCTTGGCGCAAAAATACCAAGGTATCAGTTGGGTTTTTTTTCCCTTTGTGTTGTATTTTCACTCAAGAGATCAGCGCTTCCAGGTACTCCAGAGCCTGACAGCTTTCTCATGTTCAGCTGCTCCAAGTGAGTGACAAGGGGCTGTTTCAGATTTTGCTCTAATCCTATCTCTCCTGGGGTCTGGATGGGATTTTTGAAGCCCAGCCACATGGTGCTGGGTTTGTTGTGCAGGCTGCCTATCAGGCTGCTGCTGGCATCAGCACAGGGCACAACAAAATGCCTTGGGGCTCCCAAGTGCCTTGGGGCACTGTTGTGTCCAGCAGCCCAGGTCTCAACTGTGGCATCCTCTATCCTGTGGGAATTCTTCCTCTGAAGAGTCTCTGTTTTGGACCTCTTAGTGGGTTGGTTGTTTTATCCATAAGCTGAGTGTGCCTGGGAGCTCCTGGCTCCAGCAGCCCAGGGTGAGCCCTGCATCCTTTGGGCTGAACACTCAGCTCTTCATGGGCTGAGCTCTTCCACCCCGTTCCCCATACAACAATGCAGGTGCATTTTGGCCATTTGTCTGTTGTTTGGCTGTTTATCCCTACCTCTCTTACTTCAGTTAGATGTTTTTAATAATTATACTGTACTGAATAAGACCAACTTTATAATAAAGAGGCTTAACATTGGTTCTGCTGCTGCAGCCAGTTCTGGGCCAGGTTTGAGGGTAAATGGTTGCCATGTGGTAGCACTGGACTTGCTCTGAGTTTCCAGAAACAGTTGTATAATGGGAATTAGTAATTTGGAAACTCTAAAGGAGGAGGTGCAGGGACAGGAAGGAGGCTATGTGTGCTTTTTGAAGGAAGGATGATGGTCAGAGACCTTCTTGTGCTGCCAAGTGGGCATGGGTGCTCGATTTCCTGAAGTGTGCTGTGGTTGTGCAGATCAGTTCAGGTGTGGTTCTTACTCATCAGTGACCCTCCATAACCTGCTGGAAGTTCTGTTTACATGGATTGTTGAATGAGCAGTGTTTTACCTGTGTATGCTTATGCTGAAGGCTTTTTGTGTTTGTGTGGAAGAGTGTTAATGGAACGTACCTGCTAATTATGGATGTTATAAGTATATGTGTTGCTTAATTATCCAATTAAAAAAAACCTCAAAGCAAAGTTACATGTAGCAGCAATTTTAATTTTAGCAGCTTAAATGTATAATAATAAATAATACATTTGGTTCCAATAATAGTGCCTGAGCAAGAGGACCGCATGGGGATACAGGGCCAAGACTTGGATCCTGCCACGGACCGATGAGATACCCCAAGATTAACCCTTTTATTCTTTCTGTCTCCACCCATCTCCTCCCATTTTCAATTCGTGTCTGTTTTTATCTCTGCCTATCATCACCTTTACTACGCATGCTCCACTATCCTCTTTAAGGGGGTCTCCTCACCCTTGGGGGTCGTAGGGAGTAAGGCTCATCATCTTCCTTGCATGTCCTCTCAATGACTTCTTTGATTACACATGCATATTAAGCTTATATCATATCATCTGGTACTATATTTGAATATTAAGGCCATAAATTTCATATAATTAACAGTTTCCTTGGAGTTTCCCCAAGTCCTCCTATGTTCCGGGCAGTAAATCTCATATAATTGACAACTTTTTTGGAGTTCCCCCAAATCTCCAGTCTCCCAGATGAATTTAGCTAGTCTTACCTTAGTTTCTTTCTGTTTTCTGCTCTTCTCTGAACATCTGCAGAGGAAAAGGGGGAGACTCCTCCCTCCTCAGCGTTACATCTTAACTATCAATATTGATTACTGTTTCACTTTATTAGCACAAATCACACCTATTTACTACATGGTCAAGTGCTTGCTCAGGATTTATGGAAGCCGATCCCTTAATAATGAGATTACAGAAGTTAGGACACTGTGCAGCTGGGATTGATTTGCTCTGACGTGGATAATGTGCTGTGCACTGCCTGAAAAGGAAAATTTTGCAAATCATCACTTTCTCATGTCATACTTGAGATGAATGATACCTGAGTGTAGGAATGGACTAAATTTCATGTGTTTGAGAGGGAAAGAGTGCACATGAATGTAGCAGAGATCCCTGAGGAGCATGATGTAAAGAAAAAATGCAAAGGGAGCTGTAGCTGTATGTGTTGATCTGGGAGGTAAAATGTATAGCTTGGTCTTGGTTTGTTTCCTTCACTCACAATACCCCTGTGGTCCTGTGATTCTATGAGTCAAGTGAAATGAGGCCTGTGGTCCTTTGGGATTTAGAAAACTCAATTTTTATAGTGTTTACAAAGGGCCATAACTTCAACAAATCATCCTGTCAGATTTAAGCAAATTCAGATAAGACTGATGAAATTTGGGCTAAGCTGCAGCATTTTTGTGCATTGTTTAAAAACCATGATTTAAGCAATCTGGGGGTCTTCTTCTCTTTCATAGGGAAGATGGAGGCTTCAGACGCCTCCATTAAAAAAATAATTTGAAATGTTTGTGTTCTTGTAGATAAATTCTTTTTTTTTTTGGTGTTAGGGATTGTCAGCTGTATTCGTGTTTCTTGCTGCAGGTGCAACACCACATCACCTCCAAGTAGCTGTAGCTTTTCAACATGTAGGAGCCTGTATTTTGAGCTGAAATGTTCTATGTCATTTTCCTCAAAATATGGTGCTTATATTTCACAGGATGCTTGCCTCATTCCTTGCACAGAATGGCTGTGTTTGGTCATTAAAAAGGCCATTTGTTTAGGACTCTCAGCTCTTCTCTCACTGGGGTTAGTGGATGTGGAATGAAAGATGTAGGAATGCAGAAGGAAGAGGACTGCTCTCTTGGTTGATGTAAAGCCAGCTTGGGTAAGGAAGTTATCTGTCCAAGAAATTGTATGAAAATCAGTTAAAATGTCTTTTCACAGATCCTCCTATTATTTGTGATTCTCATTATCTGGGCACCTGACATGAAAGTGAGGAGTTTGCCTTAATGGAGGTGCCAAACACTCAGAGCAGTAGTTTAGATACAAACCCAAGCAACAAGGGGGGAAAAAACAGATTTCATTTTCTCTGCGTTCACATGGTAATGAATTTTTGAAATTTTTTTCTCTATTGCCCATCTTAAAGTTTCCATGGGAATAATAGGTATATAAATTTGCTTGGTTTTTAATCTGAGATTTGAGGATGAAGTCTGGTGCTGCAGGATAAGAGAGTAACTCCATGTAAAATAGGGGATTATTTCTTAGTGCTGTTGGATTGCGTGGTGTGGGGTAGGGTTGCAAGGGAGAAAAAAAAACCAGTATTTTGTAGATATAGTGACTATATGTGTAGAGATCTGACCAAAACCTGAGGGGAGTTTGTGACTTAAAAGTCCCTGATTTTTACTTTGTAATATTGTCCCTTGAGCACCTTGTGTGAGTGTGCAAACAGTGCAGATCTGAATCTATGCTTGTCTAACATGGTTAGATTATTTTATTAGAAAAGGCTGTTTTCTGGCCAGTATCCGCAGCTCACCTTTAATCTCAAAGTTGTGGTTTTAATTTGTGTTGGGAACTTGCACCTCTGCCAAAACCCCGATCGGTATCCTGTTCAAGGGTTTGTTGTCCTGAGCTGAACCTTCTGCACTGGTTGTGCCAAACACCAACAGCTTTGGAGTTATGAGGTTTTGGCTGTTTCTACAGATGGTTTGAATCTTTTAGCAGAATTTGTGCAAAGTGTTGAGTGTTAGAGCAGATGCCTCACCTGGAAAGGATAGTGCCATTGCCCTCATGGAGTGGGAGAATGTGTATCTTAACATTGGTGGTGTCCGCTCTAAGTTTAGGGATAATTTTATCACAGATTGTACTTCTGTAACAGTTTAGATTAATGTCATAATGTCAAAATCTAGTGCAAGGTTTAGACATTTTATTAAACAAAATCCATCAGGTGTGGCACTTACTGAATTAATTCTTATCTGAGCGTGATGTGGGGGCATGGTGAGAGTTGTGGGCTGTGACAGGGGAAGCAGATTTCAGGTTGTTATGTACATAAGAAGCTGAAAATACATAAATCTTTGACTTCAGGAAAGTAGGCATAGTATGCCTGAGATTTCACTGGGTGTGAGTAAAATATTTGTCAAATTTCTCTACATTTCTCATGGTAAAAATGTGCTGTGACTTTCCTACTGCTTTGGACCTGTTGTATCTGCACTCTCTAAGACTAAATTTGGTGGTTCTTCCTATCACTCTATAATTTAGCTGTTGCTGTGAGTTTTAGTCTCCTGATAGTCAGGCACTGCAGCATTGGTACCAGGTGATTGTCTCCTCTGTGATACAGAAATGAATATAATTCATATTCTTCTAATTTTTTATCCTCTACCTTTCCTTTCTACCTGTCTGTTTTTAGATCAACTGGAATACTTCTCAAGTCGTGCAGCACAATTCTGCCAGGAACCCCCTTCTTTTTGTCCTAGTGGAGGAACAGCTTGGACACTGCCATGGCCACCATTTTCAGCCTCACACAGTTGGTCTCACAGAGCCCAACACTGGGTCACCAGGTAGGTTTTTCTGTCAATGACCAAATGTGCCATTGAAACTAGCTGTTAATGTCGTTACAAAATTATTATTATTATGTGTATTAAAATTCTCTTTTTCCCTTCCAAGCATCACCTTGACGTCTGACAGGCTCCCATTGTTGGAAACCATGGTTTTGGATGATCTACCTAACTTAAAAGACACATATGCCTCCTTGTACTCCTCAGCTATGGAAGACTTAGAGGTGGATTTTGATTCAGGACTGGAGGAAGATGAACTGAAACAGGAGGCTGCTCCTGGGGATTCCACGATCTTTGTAGCTTTTAAAGGAAATATAAGTGACAGGGACTTCGAGCAGAAGCTGGATACCATACTGGAGAATGTGCCTGGCCTCTTACACATGGGTAATACACCTTATTGTCACTTTCCAGCTGTCCTTAAAATGCTTATTTAGGTAGTCATGGTACTTGCACAAATAATAGATTATATTGGGGTTGAGTTACTTAGTTTATAATGATATTTGTTGGAGTTATTCTTAGTGAATTTGCCAGCTGTTCTTCTCAGAAACGCAGATTACAAATGTCTGCAGATGCTTTGTTGTTTAAAACTGATTTGTTTAGCAAGTTCATTAATTTCTCCTCTGTTTCCACATTTATTCTCTTTCATGTCCCTCTATGGCCACGACACATGGCTGTTTAATGAAACCAGGCTTGTTCACACAGGAGATGTGTTTTACTGCCCAAACTGTCCAATTTAAACTACTGCAGTTCACCTGAGAATGGGTTCATTTTCCAGTACCTGTGACATTACTGCCGTTTTCTTGACCTACCCTACCTGATTGATTGATTGATTGATTGACTGATTTGTGTTGGGGAATGGGTAGTGCCCTGGCATACCCCTGAATGCTCACCCAGCACTGGGAACAGCTCCATGGCAAGTCAGTGATAGCAGGCTTTTTGGGACATCTTTTACCAGCATGTTTAGATCTCGGAAAAGACTTTTGTCCCCTGTCTGAGCATGTTTCAAAAGGTCCTATGCTGATTACTGATTGCGGCTCAGTTAAGCAGCCTTGCTTGTTTTCTTCAACAGTGTCAAACACCTTTTCAGGAAAATAACACATTACTTCTCAATAACCAAACTGAATTTCTTTGTCACTTTATTCCTTTCAGTTTTGTCCATGTAGTCAGCTGGCATCAGTTTGTTGGGCTCTTGCTGATGCTCAGAGAGATAAAAAAGCCGGGATAAAACAAATACTATGAAGAAAAACCAGTTTTGAGCTGTATTTTACAAACAGTTGGAAGGAGATGTAAACTAACAGACAATTACTGGTGTGAAGGGATGTGTGTAATACCACAGATGAATAGTGTAGTTTTTGCTGTGAAATAAATTCAGTCTCTAACTGCACATAGTCGTCTTTGTTATATAGAGGTATCTGCTTGCTGAGTCTGTGATAAATATTAATGCCAGGATTAATAAACATGATTCAGACCTCAGCTGAGAAAGCAAATTTTTAAAATCAATGTCAAGTTAATTTGAAAATTATCCATGTGAGAAGTTATTTAAAGTGATTCAGAGCAAAATAGGATATCCTGAATGTGAAGTTAGTAAATAGCATGGGGTTATCTTGGCAGATCTTGCAGTGTTTGAAAAATGAGAAACTTGGGTACAAATACATAGAAATACTGAAACTGATGATACATTTTTCCTATGTAAAATATTGGAACATTAATAACAAAATATGTGATTGTTCAAGCCTCCATGAAAGGGGATTTTAAAACTCCTCCTGGCATGTTTCCAGGCAAAACCAGGTTTATAGGTAGAATGAGGATGAATATTATAATTCTATTACTGTAGCAGCAAAAGGGGCTTAGTGAATTAGTGGTGAACAAGAGCTGCCTAAATAGGAATGAGTGTTGGCATTCTTAACTAACATGTTTTTCAGACTCCAAAAGTTAGCAAATATTTAGTAAATCTAAGTCACAGTGGAGGAACTGGCTAATGAAAATTTGCATCAATGCTTTCTGTTTAGAGAGGAACTTTCTTCACAGAAAGACAGAAGCTAGAAACTTATAATGCTATACTGAATGTATATTTTTAACTGTCCTTAACTGCATTTTGTAGCAATTACTTTGGGTAATGTGTCCAGCATAACTGCCCAACCTTTCTGCTGTTACTTTGAAAACCATTGATCTCTGTAGAAACACTCATTTGTAGAACAGGTTTTCAGAAAACCTGCAAGTAAATATTTTGCATGACTTTGAGATGCTTTTTGGCAGTGGATTCGAAATACTTAACTAGAAAACTAAATAATAAGGTAGAAATCAATGAAATATTGCTAGGAGTCTGTTGGCACTGGTCTTGTAAAAAAAAAAAAAAAAGGATGGTTTCACAAGCATTTGTAGAGCAAATAGTTGAAGCATTTCATTCCTGTAGTCAGTTTTTTCCCACATCCATCTGGTTCACATACAAATGTACTATATCACAGGGCTGGAGCCCCCCGACTCTGAAGCCAGGCTGGAAGAGCTGGGGGTGCTCACCTGGAGAAGAGAAGGCTTCAGGGAGACCTCAGAGCCCTTTCCAGGGCCTAAAGGGGTTCCAGGAGAGCTGGAGAGGGACTGGGGACAAGGGATGGAGTGACAGGAAAAGGGGGAATGGACTTAAGATGAAGGTGTCTAGATTTTAGATGGACTATTAGGAGGAAATTGATCCCTGTGAGAGTGGGGGGGGCCTGGCACAGGGTACCCGGAGAAGTTGTGGCTGCCCCTGGATCCCTGGAAGTGTCCAAGGCCAGGCTGGACGGGGCTTGGAGAAGCCTGGGATAGTGAAAGGTGTCCCTGCCCATGGCAGGGGGTGGAATGAGATGGGCTTTAAGGTCCCCTCTAACCCAAACATAATACTATAATTGTATGAAATCTGTTTTATTAGATACTTCCTTATCTTTCCAAAGTAGTTTATCCACAGAATATTTCAATTTTTGAGTAATACTATCAAGTGATTGTGTTGTCTATTGCTCTGGTTATCATTTGAGTCATTTTTTTACTGCTAATTTTTTGGAAAATCCCTGATGTGGTTTGGCAGCATTGGTTGCTGTACACCTGTGTGGGGAAAAATCTCCTGTACATGAGACTAAGCCAAAGCCAAATACGGTTTCATTTTTTTCAACATTTTAACCAAGTTGTTTCATCAGACGTGTTTAAAAACTGCCTTGGCATTGACTTGGAATGTTTTTCTTTTAAGAATCCAACAAGTTAAAAGTGCAGAAGATAGAGCCTTGGAACAGCGTTCGTGTCACCTTCAACATCCCCCGGGAAGCTGCCGAGCGGCTGCGAATCCTGGCTCAGAACAACAACCAACAGCTCCGAGACCTGGGCATTCTCTCAGTTCAGATTGAAGGTATTTCACACTGAATCTGCTTCCAAAGCTCAGATTTAAGTAGAGTCAAAAAGCAGTTTTATACTTGATTAGCATTGCAAAACTTGTAAGTTGCCGCTTTGGTTTTAGTGAAAAAGATAGCTCAAGACTTTTGTTCTTTCAAGAATAAAATTTACTAATAATAAAAATGAAAGCTGGAAATGTTCCAGGCACCAGGAAACCTCCTGAGAAATATTTTCTGTGTGTCGACTCAGAAAGGGCTGGCTAATTTTCTTTTCTTGTTGTTTTGTATGAGGCTTTCTTTAAGACAAGTTTTCAGTGGATTTCACAGTTGCCATATTCGTTCTGGACAGTTGTCCAGGAGCACCCTCAGGATGAAACCGAGGGCAGGTAATGCTTGTCATGACATTTGTTCTTCTTGAAACTGGAAGCCAGAAGAGCAGTGTGATGTGTAAGAGTCCTTCTAAAGTGCGCAGTGGAGTGAAGCCTGTTCTTCCTTCCTTGGCATCTCTTAAATATCCTTCTGTCCAAGTTCTGCTTTTCTCTCTTCTATTCACCCAACTTGTGCCCTCCTTTAGGGGAAGGTGCCATCAACTTGGCTTTAGCCCAGAGCAGGAGCCAGGATGTGCGGATCAACGGGCCCTTGGGAGCGAGCACCGCCATGCGTCTGGACACGGGATTCCCCATGCAGGGGGGGCAAGGTAAATCCCCCCAGGGCTTCTTTGTGGGCATCAGACACTCAATCATTTACTGCTGGGCTAGGAAACTCCACTGGTTACAGCAACTATTGTTTGCAGAATTCTAATTGCCATTTAAATTAATGTCTGTTCTTGTTCTGTGCTGTCAAACCATGTCCTGTGTTATGTAAGTGAATTGATGGGTGCATTGTGTCCCACAAACATTAGAGTGATTTTGGCGGGGCCAATAAGTTTGTTTTTGGATATTTTGAGAGTGTGGTGGTTTGGGGTTTTGTTGGTTAGTTGGTTTGTTTGGGTTATTTTACGTACAGCCTATTGAAGCAGATGAGTGTAGTGAATTCACTTTGAAATACGCATAAATTTTCACAGTGTTCTGTTTGGTTCCCTTTATGGAAATGTGCATAAGTCTTTATTCAGTGTACAATAAACTTACTTAGATTAAATCCTTTAGAATTTTAGGAGGGACAGGACACTGTCACTGTTACTCTCTTCTTATTTTCTGATAAGCTTTTGAGATCTGATCATAAAGAAGGAATTTTTGTGGAAAGATGTGGTTTATTAACTATATTTTAGAGCACTGTATATTCATAAGGAATTTTTAACTACAAAACTGAGATTTGACTAAGAGGTTTTATAAAGAAAGTTACTATCAAATTTATTAAAATAACTGAATCATAAGGCAAAATAACAAATATTTTAGTAAATAGGATTGAAAGCAATTAAACCAGGAGCATTTTTGGTCAGTTTATCTAAGATGCATTTGTGACTGTTGAGGAGAAGGAATGGAAAGAGCATTTCAACTGTGTAGGAAGCTGATTAAACAGTAGTGAAATCTTTGTCCTTAACAAGGACTAAGACATTTAAAGAAGGCCTCTACTCTCCACTGTGCCAATCAGCGCCTTCATTTCCTGTCTGCAGGTCAACAACATAACAGCAGTATAACCAACAGGGCAACAATGACCAGTCATTTTAGAAAATTATAGCCGATGGAAGTGAAACATTGAATTTTTTTTCTCTCTTGCAACATCTCGGTTACTTTCTAGTTTCAGACTTTGGAAAAAGCCTGAGTTACATGGACAGTTTTAATACAATTTGGTGCTTTTAGTGATAGATCAGGCTCACATTAATTCATGAGTCTGTAGTGTTTCCTTTTATACTCTTTTTAAAAATTTGGTGTTAAAGAGCTAAAATATGACCTGAATTTGCTTGCTTTATACCAGCGAATCTGAGCTTTCAGACAGAGAGGTGTGTTCTGAGGTTATTTTGGACAAACAATTCTTGAAATCTAAAGAAATGTTTTACTGACAAATATACTTTTTTTCTTGTTAAAAGAAAAATTCTAAAATTTTTCTCTATGTAGCTGCAAGACTTGATAATTTCTATTTTTTTTTTTTTTCTTTAAGGTTTAATAAGAATGGGCAATGCTGCAGCTGTCATGATGTCCCAGGGTGGAAATGTGCCCTCCTCTATGGTGGCAAGTGGTGCTAGTGCTGAGCTGCAGCCACGAACACCTCGGCCTTCTTCACAGCCAGGTGGTAAAATATAGTCATAATACTGACCTGAAAATATTCTTAAACTTTGATTCTTCAGCACACATTCTTGAGGGTATACTCATGAGAGTACCCCAGAATTTTTCTGGAGCATTTTCCCTGTCTTTCTGGGAGCTACTTTTTCTTTGAAAACCTCCCTTCCCCCTTAATCTGTTCATTTATTCAAATAATTTGGGTGCCTAGTAAGTCACCAGCTTGCTTGGTATTTTGTTCAAATATGTTGAGCAATGGCAATGGTATTTGTGCACATGAACTGTCATGACTGAGCTTTATGTTTAGCTGAAGGTAAGAGAAGGATTGATTCAATGAGGCGGGAATATTTCTGGTGCTTTTTTCCTCTCTTTTCAAGAAGGGTAGATAGTCTGGTAGGTTAAGGACTGGTGGTCTGGTGGGTGTGAATATTTAGGGTTTATTCTTCACAGGTTCCCCGGGGAAGTGGTGATGGCACCAAGCCTGACAGAGTTCAGGGAGTGTGTGAATGAGGCTCTTAGTCCTGTGGTTTAATTTTATGTGATCCTGCCAGGACCAGGGATTTGGACTCAGTGGCTCAGTGGTCCATCCAGCTGAGATATTCTTGTGATTCTGCACTTCTGAGTGCGTAGAAGGCTCACATCAGTCTGTAGCGTTGTGGGGCTGTTGTGCTTTATTTTAGAAGATATAAATTGGTAAGACCTGGCTTCTCTGGAATATCAATTTTTATGCAGAGTAAGAAAATGCAAGCAAGCACTTTAGCATTCGTTGTTTTGGGATGGGTTTTGTATACAGTAGGTTTTTTAAAAATTATTTTTATTTGCTATTTTATTAGATGCAATGGACCCACTCTTATCTGGGCTAAATATACAGCAACCAAATCATCCATCTGGATCTTTAGCTCCCCAGCTCCATTCAATGCAGTCAGTTCCTGTAAACAGGCAGATGAACTCAGCCAACTTTCAGCAGCTACAGCAGCAGCAGCAGTTGCAGAGTCGGCCTCCCCAGCCACATCAGCAGCCACAGCAGGGTATTCGACCTTCATTCTCTTCACCAGCACAGGTTCCAGTTCCCCCTGGCTGGAACCAGCTTCCTTCTGGAGCACTTCAGCCTCCTCCAACCCAGGGAGCCCTGGGTACATTGACAGTAAACCAGAGTTGGAAAAAGGCCCCGTTGCCTGGACAAATGCAGCAGCTTCAAGCAAGACCATCTCTAGCAACAGTACAAACTCCTACTCATCCTCCACCTCCATATCCTTTTGGAAGCCAGCAAGCTTCCCAGGCTCACTCAAACTTTCCCCAGATGAGCAATCCTGGCCAGTTTACTGCTCCTCAAATGAAAAGCCTTCAGGGAGGGCCCTCACGGATTCCTACACCACTACAACAACCCCACCTGACCAACAAGTCTCCTGCTTCTTCTCCCTCCTCCTTCCAGCAGGGCTCTCCTGCCTCATCTCCAACCGTTAACCAGACGCAGCAGCAGCTGGGACCAAGGCCTCCCCAGAGTAGCACTCTTCCCCAGGGATTCCAGCAGCCTGTCAGTTCTCCTAGTCGAAATCCTATGGTGCAACAGGGGAATGTACCCCCCAACTTCATGGTGATGCAGCAGCAAAACCAAGGTCCACAAGGTTTACACCCTGGTTTAGGAGGTAAGAAGTACTGAGACCTTCTTTTATTTTACAAGGAAAAGAAACATAAAGTGCCTAGAACTAATGTTGCTGTTAGCTCTGAAAAGATCCTTTATGAGACAGAATAAATGAACAGATGGATATTGGTGAATGAGCATCAGCACCACTTGGTTTCTAGTCTGTCTCTGTCCTGCAGTTTCACACGACTGCCCAAAGGGTCAGGGAAGAGTTGCTGTGTGCATTGCTCTTATTACTGCCATTCGCCCTGTTGACAGCTCTTCTGTTTCCCATAAGCAAGCTTAGGCTGTTCAGAAATGGTGTGGAGATTTTGTTTTGGTTTGGGGTTGTTCTTTTATGGGGGGAAAGGGGAGGATTTCTTGCAAGAGTGTAATGAAAACCTTTCTCTCTTCAGCATTCTCTGCCACCATTTACATTTCTACTACAGAATTGAGGCATTGTTTTCCATCTTCCTTTCTAAGCTGTAGATGTTTCTTCTTCACCCTGTCTTTATTTGTCACCAGTTTCTTCCTGTATGAAGAGGAAAGACCTATTGTTGCCATCCTGTTGTACTCCCTATCCTAAAGTTAAGAGGTTAAGGGATGTTTTAATTTTTCATTTGGCTGTGTTGTCTTTAGTTTTCTCTTTGGACCAAAGCACTCACTTCTTTTCCTTACTACTCCTAGAGTTCTTCTGCAACAATGAAGGCATTTCTTTTGTCAGTCCCAGCATCTCTTTCGTATCCTAGGTGTTTTTCCCCTTGAGCATTTGTATTTCCATGCAGATTTGTCATGCTGCTCTTCACTCACTCATTTGTTCATCTTCCTCTCAGATGGCTGCTCTCAGGTCCCACACACCTTGTTCTTGCACCTTGTTCCCACAGTTCTTGCTTAAGCCTTTGAAATAATTTATGTACTTACAAAATATGGCCTATATTCTTTGTCCACCCACACACATAAGTACATTCTAGTGTCTTGCATTCTCATGTTGTACATCCAAAATCTGTCCAAACGCTGTAAGGAGTTCCTTTTTCTTGGTCTACTGATGTGGACAAGCTTCTTGTTTTCACTGTTTGTACCATGGGTCTTGTTTGAATTCAGATGAATTTTCTGTGTTTCAAGGTTCTCTTGGGATCTACCAGTGCCCTACGCTTGGTGTATCTTATTTTGTCTCCATCTGGAAGTAATTATTCATTATTTATTATAGTCACATTTCCCTACAGTTTTGCCTCACCAGCCATATGTCCCCATCAGAAATCTTATCCATGACCTTTAGCCAGTATAATCTCCGTGTTCTGCTTCCTAACTTAAACCTACTACAAACAAACTTCAATTTTTTTGAGTTAAAAGTCACACCAGAAACAAACTATCAAAATAATGTTATTTGGTCTTGTTGTAGAACTTATTGCTAAAATCAACAGTCTTGCTGTGAGCTGTATCCTCAGGTGATTTTAAAAGACAGGATTCCTAGGTTTCAGCAAAACTGTGTTGCTCCAACTGCTAAGATTTTGGCCTGACTTCTGTGCATGCTCATTCTGTGCTGCAATTTATATGTTAATTTGTCATTACAGATATTTCCATTTTAAGCCACCTTACATTTAAAGGTTTATTGTAAATGAAAGCATTCAAACATTTGCATTTCACACTGCCAATTCAGCAAATCAGAGTTTATATCAGATTTGGAATAGGCCAAGCTAACACTTTCTTTTTTTCCCAGTTCAAGCATTCCTATATGCAAAACTTCCCTAAAAGTTTTGGAGAACTAAAGCTGGAGTCTAGTGATGTGGTATTTCAATGTCCGTTTCTGTATTTGCAGATACATTTGGTGTTTGGCCTATAGACTTGATTACCTTGAATTATTAATTACAACATAAGACCAGATAATGAGCACAAGCAGTAAAATTAGTTCTGCAAGAAAGCTGTAACTGCAGAAGGAATTAAGTCATATTCTAGCACTGGGTCAGAAAAATAAAGGGAGTGGTGGGCAGGATTGCTTCAAAGTGTGAGGTATTGTGTGGACAGTGAGTTAGAAGTGGGTTCTCTTAAATCCATCCACGCTGCTGCTCATGTTGGCAGGTAGAGGGGAGGTTTTTCTCTCTGTCCCAGGGCAGCAGTGATGTTTGGATGTGCCAAAGTGTGGGTGTTGTGCTACATAAGGGCCTGAAGGAATTCCTTGCTCTTGCAGCAGGAATAGCAGAGTTACTTGGATGAGCAGCAGGTCTGGACGTACTGAACTGTGGGGTTCCTCAGCCCACTCTGGGATGAAAAGACCCTTTGAGTGTGTGCACTGATAAGGAGTGTGCACCTGGTGTGTCAGAGTTGGTGAGAGGAGCACATCACTTAAAAAATATCAATTATTTCTGTCTGTGTACATGGAATAAATTAAGGATGTGCTAAGAGGTGCAGTAGAGCAGAAAGCAACAAACCACGTTACTTTAATTTCTAGTTTCTAAAAGGTCAAACGTGGACTTGTAACCTTCTCTGGGTAGTAAGTTTTGTACTTAAATTATAGTTTGAAATTCGTCATAGTAATTTGTTAGATTACTATGAATTATTGCACAGGTAAGAACTATAAATGTCTTCAGTGGATTTTGCATATTGGCAAAAAACAATTTCTGCCTAAACTTGTCATATGACAACACAGATGCAAGGGTATTCTCTAGTTAGAGATTTTGCCTATTTTTTTATTTCCCATTTTCCGTATTAACTAATCAGAAAATTCTCATGTTCAGGAATGCCCAAGCGGCTCCCCCCGGGGTTCCCTGCAGGCCAGGCTAACCAGAACTTCCTGCAAGGTCAGGGGCCCTCCACAGCTCCAGGAACACCAGGGAACAGCGGAGCGCCGCAGCTGCAAACCAGCCAGAACGTGCAGCACACAGGTCTGACTGCAGTGGGGTCTTCCTCAGCTTTTTCCATTTATAGCACATGATGCCTTTTCCTGTGTCACACAGGTCCCAAGCCATTAAACTCCTGCCATTAACAGGGAGCTGCTGGCTGGGGCTGCAGCAGCACTCTGGTTGTAGTGCTGCATAGGAAAAAAAAAAAAAAGCATAAGGCTGCTCATGTTTCTCAAAACCCAGTGATTATGGATGAGGACTGTGGGTCTGGGCTTCAGAAGCAGTTGTTGAGAAATTCAAGTTGTATGAATGGAAGGTAGCACTGAAATTTGGAGGCAAGGGGTAATAAAGATACAACAAAAAATTAACCTCTTGTCCAAAAAAAAAAAAAAAGAAAGTGTAATTATCTTAGAATAGCAAAATTATCTTGTTCTGCTTTGAAAAGATTATTTATTACTTCCTTCAAAAATTCCAGAAGTCTGTTTAAAGTGTGAAAATGAAATCTTTAATTCACAAATGTCTCCCTCCATTTAACAACTCAAACATTAATCTTTTGGCTGGATTACAGATATCCTGATGATGTAATTTTGTCAGTACTCTATGTGCATTTATTCTTTAACCCATTAGAGAGTAACCTAAGGTTTTGAAGCCCATTTTGGTTAGGAGTTACTCTGCTGAGTTAGGTGACATTATGGAAGATTTTCAAACTTAGGTGTAGATAATAACTGAAATTAAGTTTCTGTTATGTCTCCTGCAGTGGGATATAGGGGAAGTACCAGTACCAGTACCAATAAAAAGTGTTTATTTTGAGATGTATGATGTTCTGTTTTGATAACTAACACGTATCTATAGCATCAAACTTTGCATCCCAGGACTACAAATATGAGAGACGCCAGTTTATTGGAGAAGGGAGGAAAGTTTTGGAAAAAAATTTTGGAGTACTCAGCATTTAAAGGTGTGAAAACTCTCACCCCACTCCAATTAATTTCTTACTGGTATTTTCTTTTTATTTTCTTAAGGTGGCCAAGGATCTGGACCTCCTCAAACTCAGATGCAAGCAGCACATGGCCCACCAAATATGATGCAGACCAATCTAATGGGACTTCATGGAAATATGAACAACCAGCAGGCTGGTGCTAGTGGGGTACCACAGGTTAACATGGGCAACATGCAGGGACAGCCTCAGCAAGGACCACAGTCCCAGCTTATGGGGCTGCATCAGCAAATTGTGTCCTCTCAAGGACAGATGGTGAATATTCAGGCTCAGGGATCGCTGAACCCTCAAAACCAGATGATACTTTCTCGAACTCAGCTCATGCCACAAGGCCAAATGATGGTGACACCTCAAAACCAAAATCTTGGTCCTTCTCCCCAGAGGATGACCCCACCCAAACAGATGATTCCCCAGCAGGGACAGCCAATGATGTCCACACATAATCAGATGATGGGACCTCAGGGCCAGGTCTTGCTACAGCAAAACTCAATGATGGAACAGATGATGACCACTCAGATGCAAGGAAATAAACAGCCTTTTAATACTCAAAACCAGTCCAATGTTATGACGGGGCCAGCTCAACTGCTGAGAGGACCAACCCCAAACATGCAAGGAAACATGGTGCAATTCACTGGGCAGATGATGCCACAGCAAGGCCCTGTGAATGGGAACCCTTCTCAGGTGATGGGAATTCAAGGGCAAGTTTTAAGACCCACTGGACCTGGTCCTCACATCTCTCAGCAACTTGGGGATACTGCGACCACGACAAACAACGAAGGGAACTTGACACAGATGTTACCTGAAGTTCCTGTGCAGCAGCCAAACATGGTGCCTTCTCATATGCAAGGAATGCAAGGAAACAACAATGCTTCAGGGAGTCATTTCTCTGGCCATGGGCTGCCTTTCAATACAGGGTTTAGTGGAACTCCCAATGGGAATCAGGTTTCCTGTGGGCAGAACCCTGTATTTCCTGTCAATAAAGATGTGACGCTCACAAGTCCGCTCTTGGTTAACCTACTCCAGAGCGATATCTCAGCAGGGCACTTTGGTGTGAACAACAAACAGAATAACCAGAATGCCAACAAGCCAAAGAAGAAGAAGCCTCCAAGGAAGAAGAAAAATAGTCAACAGCTAGAACAAACAACGTAGGTTTAATATTACAGTGTTTTTTATAAGGGGCATGAAGAAACTCCACAGGCATCTTGTCAATATTTTATCAGCAAGTAATGGGTGAGAAAGGACTTGTATTTTATTCATGTTGTAGCAGTTTCTCTCAAGAGTCTGTCATTGGAATATTTGTTAAAGATTAAAAATGACATGCAAATTTTCAAACTCAGTTATAAACCCAATTCTACCAGCACTGTTCCTTACCTTTACTGGGTGAAGGAAGTTTAGCATGTGGCCCATGGTGCCACAGCCCTTGGAAGATGAGGCTGCCTTTATTAAGCTGACAGCCATGATCAAAGGGTGGGAAGTATGTTCAGAAGAACTAGAAGCCTCTATGTAATGTGTGCAGGACAGGTTTTGGGGGCTTGTTTTCTGAATCATATGCATATCCTGACACATTTCTGCCTGGAATTGAGCTGGACTTCTCTCAGTTGAAGCTTCAGGTAGAATTTAGAGGGAAGAATGTGGTACTTTCTGGGTATGAGATAAACAAATCCAAGCAATGCTGGTCCTCCTGGCCTAGAAGAGATTAGGAAGGGGAAAAAAAACCCCACAGCTCTTGGGAGGGAGAAAAGACTGAGTGATAATGAATGAATGTATCTTTTTAATGAAAATACAAGATTGCAGAATCTCTTTCTTCTTTGGCCAGTATGTTCTTTCTTGGCCACCTGTCCTGTAGCATTTGCCACTGACAGTTCACTATCACCCCACACAGGGTGGTAGCTGCTGCTGCTGTGCCATTATTTGCTTCAAATGGTGGAGGCAGATATGCTTTATTTAATTGTTCTAATGCTACAGATGAACCCATGGGACATTAACAGGAATCCACCTGATGGTACTTCTCAGGGAATTGTTTTCAATCAGGGAAAAATGGGAAAAAAATTAAAAATTTACACAGAAAATTATAACACAGAAATAACCAAATATCAAAATTAAATTCTTAGAACCAAACTAAAAGATGCCAATAGCACATGAAGCTCCTGGTGTGGCTCTGGTTCCACCAGTCCGTCCCCTTGAATAATCATGTTTTTAACCTGAAGCTTATGCTGCCTTTCCTAGGGACACATGTTCAGTTCAGTGCAAAGAAAAGATGACATCAAGTACTAAGCAGCTGTTCAATATTTTAGCTTTCCACTTGGTTATTCAGTGTGTAGCCTCAGTCTGCATTTTCTGCAGTGTCAAGATTCCTTCGAGAAGATGAAATTAATAATCTCATGGACATTTTAATTGTGGACTGAAAAACTCACATCATCTATATCAAGTGATCTTTTGTGACAATCATTAATTGGCTTAACTAGTACAAAAATAAAATGCAGAAGTGCTGTAAGGTAAAGCAAAGCATGCTAATTTAATAGGCCTTGGAAAAAGGCATTTCAAGCCTCTCCTGTATTGTTGTATGCAGTCATGGTATGGCTTGTCGGTCCTCTCTGCTGCTGAGTGATCTCAGATTACAGCTGGAGGAGGACACAGTCTGGCCAGATGTGGAAACCTGGGTAAAGTAATTAGGCCAGCAGCAAGTGTGTGGTCAGTCTGCAGCTTTGGGGTGACTTAGAAACCTAACACAGACACCAGTTCCTTGAGTCCAAATAGATTCCAATAAAACAATGGTAACCACTGCTGTAGCAAGTGCCTTGCTGTGGAAGTGACAGAGCATTCAGAGGGAGCAGATGAGCTGGCACCACCTTCTGAAAAACAATCCATTAATCATTAAAGAAAACTCTTATGATTTTGTTTTCATTGGTCTTACTGATGAGCACCCAGTCTCAGAGTGACCTGGGAATATCAATAAATGTGTCTTCCTCTGAGAAAAAAAAACCTTCTCCTCTGAGCTTGCAAACCTCACAAGACTATTTTCTTATTAAAAAGTTTTCTCAGTAGAAGTCTCAATTACAGCTTTTCTAATGAGCTATGACAGTTCAATTCCAGCTCTTCAATAAGGCTTTGAATCAGATTTCGGTGTAATTAACAAAGGAACCAGAATGTTGTTCTGATATGGATGAGCATTTTGGTTCTACATGGACTTTATCAATACTTGATCCTTGCAGAAGCACTAAGAAGGGAGCTGTTCTTGCAAAAGTTTCTGAGTTTATTCTCCAGCAAAAAGAGGGAGACTGCTGTGAAAGCTGGCTGTAACATCTTCCTGCCTCCCTCATGCTCAGCTTCTCTCACATTGTTGGGCAAGCTCAGCATTTTCTTGCCTTGGAATTGGCAGGAATGAAATCCGATTTGGATCACTTTCTCTTGCATAAGAAGCAAATTCGATGCTTTTCATCTCAACTTCCTCTCTGTCATTCTTCCTCAGAAATTTTAGAATTCGGAGCAGAAAACCTTGTGTGGAAATGCAGCTAATTTGATAAAGACACTAAAAAGTCATTTCTGAAAATAATGACATAGTAACAAAAGTACAATTACTAATATGGATTGCAGTCATGTTGGAATGTAAACAGGATAAGTGAGCTATTGAAAGAGTTTATTCAGCTGAGACTAAAATAGTTTCAAGGGTTTGCTTAATTGAGCAACTTTGCATTGGAATGAAATCCAGGACATTTTGGTTGTTTAGAAGTATTTGCATATGTGTGCTGAACCTGAAGACTGTGGGTAATGGGATGTAAACTGAGGAACAAGATTCTAGATGAAATGGGACTGTGGATAAAACAGGTTGGTTAATTCTATTAAATCCATGTACAAACAAGCAGTTGTTTAACTGTGCACAGGCCATGAATATTGGGCACACTGGTAGAACAGAAATAATCCTCTGTGGGAGGTTAGGTTGCAGTGTCCAGTGCAGGTGATAACAGTACTGCAGGACAAAGAGGCTTTTCCCAACCATACTCAGAGGGTTTCACTGCAGGTCTGGGGGTGCCAGTCCCCTGGCAGAGCTGGGAAATGCCCTCACTCAGCAGCAGGGGAGGAGCCTTTCTCTACCCCCGGAGCTGCCAGCTGCCGCTCCTGGGCTGGATCTGCCACACCTGTCATTTTAAGTTTGCTCTCCTTATGACCCAGCTGCCACCTTCTTTGGTTTGGTTGGTTTGGGTTTTCCTGGAGTTCTCACTCTGCCCTGATGAGCGATTTGTATCTGAAGGTTGTACTTCAGAGCGCAGCTGGTAGAGCAGAGGTATTGCTGATGACAGTCCAGACTGTACCTGGTGTGCAGTTACTCTTATCTTATGTATTTTTTTTTTCATCAAGAGTAATAGAAAAGAAGAATAAACATGGAATATTTTGTCCCTCACTCAAGCATCTCACTGTTCATGTTCTGGTTACTTTTCAGGAGTGGTTGTTGCTAAACATGCCTGGTGAATTTCAGCTGCATTTGAGATTTAGTTGATGTTTAAATTTTCCAGCAATGATAGAAGCAGACTTTCTTACCATAGCTGCTCTTTGCTGGCAAACCAAGCTTGGGTCTGTTCTGCCAGATTTGCACAGACCCATCTGTCAGGAGGTGTTTGCTAAGGATCCATGTGCACCAGGTTTGTTTTCTGGGTTAAACCTGTCTGTGCAGTGATGCTGTGTATCAGCTGAACTTTAACTGTAGCATTTTTTAATCTCCCATCATTATAAATAGCAAGATTGACAAATGTGAGATTGCATTCACAATTTTAGGCACTCTTTCAGTTCACCAAAGGTTGCAACTCTTCTGGGTGATTTTGCTGCCAGAATTTTTTTTATTTGTGGCTGTTAATATAATGCTTTCAGGCATATATCTGCATTTTGCCAGTTTTCATCAAATTTATTGGTGTAAGCCTACACCACCTGCATCACAAAAATGGGTGGTGTGCTGAATTAGACACAGCATTGCACTCCAGATGCTCTCCTTGGCAGTACTTGCCCTCAGCAGCAGTGGCTGGAACAGTTCTGTGTTTCCCCAATTGTCATCTTTCTTCTCTCTTGATATATGTTCTCTCCAGTTTTGACCCACAAAAATTCAGGGATTTCCAGTCACATGCTGCTTTTTGAATGTTGATTAGGTAGTTGATAGAACATTAGGACAGACCAGGGTGTCTCCATGGGTATATACAGCTTTGGGTCAGCTGTACAGATGTCAGGAACTGTTCTTCTCAAGTAAATTGAAATAGGATAGGTTTCCCCACCATCATGTATTTCAAATTCTGCTTTTGCTCAAAGTGTTACTTTGTCCATGGCATTTCTGCATGATTCTGCCTCTCTTTATTGGCAGTGTACTTTTCTTAATTTTAATGTACTTTAATTTTAGCTTAGAGCTTTTCTTACATAGAATTTCCCGTAACCTTCATGTATTCATGAATGTGATAAGCAGTTTAGTTCTTCTGCTCTTCATCCCTCTTTGTTTTACATCCTCTGACCATATATATTGTTCACTATAGAAACTTGGGGTTTTTCTAAGTCTGCAAAAGCTGTCTTGATTTAGTCGAAGTATTAGGCATTGAGTCTGGACAATTTTAAATTGTCCTAGAGAGTCTCCTGGAGCTCCAGATTCCTCAGGAAAGGACTTGGCAGGGGGAGGGTTCTGATGGATGAAGAACTGAGCGTGACCCAGCAATGTGCACTCCGCTGAGCCCTGGGCTGATCCCCCAGTGTGG
>VZUA01065241.1:20439-31687 GCA_013401035.1 Horornis vulcanius
GGGGCCGTGCGCTCGCTGCCCGCCCCGCGCCCGCGGAGGCGGGCGGAGGGCCGGGGTCGGCGCTGATGGCGGCCGCCGACCCGCCGGGAGCCGTGGAGCTGCCGCAGCTGGTGAGCGGGGCCGGCTCCGGGGCGGGGAGCGGGGCTGGGCTGGGTGCCCTGGCTGCGAGGCTCCTGTACGGCCGGGGCCCCTGCCTTCTGCTTCCCCTCTGTTTATTTTCGCCCTCCCTTCGCAGGCGGAAAATCTGCTCTGCCGGCTGCAGGAGAATTTTCAGGCGCTGGCAGAAAAGTTGACGCTGAGAAATATCCTCTTAGGAACGTGGGTACCACGGCTGGATTTCGGATCCCGTGGCTGGGGCCTCCTGCGCGCTGATGGGCGCGGGCGGGGTGTTTGCTTCTAACAGCGGGATGGGCTTCTGTCTTAAACAGCAAATTAGCGTATTATTAGTGACGTGGCTAAACACCTATGACGTAAAGGCACCTGACTTCCCCGCCAGCCTGTTTATATATCCCTTTTTCTAAGAAGGAAATTCTAAAAAATGTTTCACTATAACTAGCAAGGTAGTCTCTGTGCAGCAATTCTGGTTTTCAAGTAAAATAAGCATTGAATTATGTGTAAAGATTCTGAAGGTGCCTTTAAGAAAGTATCCATCTCCAAAAATGCAACTCAAAAGACCCACAGTTTAAAAACAGCTGTTGGCCTGAGCATGACAAGGTGAGCCCTCAAAAGCAGAAAATCTGACCTGAAGGGGCTCTGAGCTTTCTTATTACACGTACTTGCAGAAACTACCTCTGCTTTCTGAAGCATTTATTAATTTTTTTTTTTCAGAAACTTGACCTTTCAGGAAGCAGCTGTTTCCTGAATAGTTTGAGTAGCACCCATATTCTGCACACAGGTTAACTGTGTGGTATCACCTAAAACAGTTCCTCAGAAAAAAAACAATCTCTTACACAGTTCACTCATGAGTATTTGCTAAGGCTTTTGATACTAAGAATTTGAATGCTTATCTGTTGTAAGAGCACGTGGGATTGTGTTCTAACAATACCACCTTGTGCATGCTTCATCATGCATTAAACGTGAACAAGTAAAAGGCTGACATATCTGGAAGAAATCTGCTTGTTCTTCTTACAGAAGAAAAAAAAAATCTGTATAACTCTTATTTATAAATATGTTATCTTTAACTTTTTACTGGAAGAGATGGGCGAGCGCATCAATGACCTTGAGAAGTGTGTTGCTGACCTGATGACAGAGGCTGGGGTAGAAAACAGCAATGAAGAGTTGGGAGTAAAGACATTTACTTAAGTTTTTCTGTGTTTTATATATTTCCATTAGTTTTGAGTGATAGGCAAGTAACGGTGTTCACATATTTAGTATACCTGCATTTTCTTGGATTTGAAAGTGTACTTTTTAAAAACACATTTAATGTACCTTGGATTTTTTCTGCTGAGAGCCAAAGAATGCGACCACTTTTACAAAAGAAAAACTGCATCTTGCTGCCTCTGTTCCAGCTGAGTGCCATACATAAGGGGGTAGTGCTAACTCACCCCAAGTGTGTGAACTGAGGCTGTCCATTCTTAGTGAAAAGTGTCTGGTTCAAAGTGCTCCCACCATTCATGTCCCTCACGTATGCTAACCTAGCTGAGGATGCTCGGTGGTATAAATTTATGTACCTCTGCTTTAAACATGCTTGGAGCACACCTCTCACATGCACTCACCCCCAACACAGCAGTAAATTATTGTCAATCACTTTATAATATAAAATCATGCTACATTTCAGGATTGTGTTCTGGATTTTATATCCATCTATTGCAAATGCCAGCCCCCTCCCTGATGGATGTCTGACTGTTCTAACTATTTATGAGGCAGCACTGCTTCTGTGTTCTGTGGATGCAAGTGATTTTGTCTTCCTGTTGTTGCACACTTTCTTGATTCGAATTGAGACACATCAATTATTCTTGTCATTGGAACTTCTTACCCAGTGAAAGACGGGAATGTCTGTAAATATTCTGAAGTAATTTAGCTATCTATTCATTCTGATGCCTTTTGCACAAGGTACGCAATAATTTTCAGAAAAGCAGAAAGAAAACCCACGAAGACGTATTTAAGTGTACAGAGATCTTTCTCTCTCCATGCTGAATCACATTCATGAATAAATCACTAACCTACTTATTCACTGTATCTTTGCAGAACCGAAATGAGGATGTGTTTGAGGAAGATTAAAGACAGAACAGCATAGCACTGACTGAGATTTTACAGTCAAGTGCCACACTGACAAAAAATGTTAAGGGAAAACAGATGTGTTTGCATCATGTCATAACAGAACCTTGAAAAAAAAATTTAAAAGTATTGCTCCAGGAAAAAAAATAGAAAGCTGGGTTTGTTCATCTAAGTGGGGCACTGTATTTCCTGGAGCTGAAAAAGAACTGTTAGTTTCAGAGAAGGCAAAGCCACTATTTTGGATAGAAAACTATCCTATATAATGAACTTACCCAATCACAAATGTCTTCAACATATNTTTGTTGCCTTTTTAGCTTATATGTTCTTAGAATAAACCATGCTGTACTAAAAAAAAAGGCAGTATTTGTAGGCTACAACTACTCAGTTGTTGTTCTTTGCACAAGCCCACCCAAAGCTGTGCACAACAGTGCAGGTAACATCACCCAGGTATTTATTTTGTGACAATTTCAGTTCTTTAATGTTAGCTGTTTTGACAAAAACAGTTTATTTAAAGACCTGGCAGTAGATTAGGAATTCTAGTTACCAAGCATGTCCGGAAGAAGAAATTGGTAGTCAGAAAACAGGACATCTGCACTAACTTTAAGGTGGTTGTACACCAAAACACTGGAACTCTTAGCAGGGAAGATTTAGTTTGAAATGTAATGGGAACATTTTACCATAAATGCAGAAACTGAAACATTGCCAGGTTAACAGAATACCTCAGCTAATGAGGGGGAAGTGCTTCGATTACAGCCTTCATTAATATCAAGAAATCATTCCAATTAATGCTTTAATCAGTGTAGACTTGCACGTACTGTCAGACTGTGGGGAGAGCTTGGTATGTTGGAGGACAGGCCGGAGAAATGGGCCAACAGGACCTTGAGGAAGTTCAAAATGCCAAGCTGGGCAGGTGTGAGGGGCTGGCTGGCACTGCTTTGCAGGAAAGGGGTCTGGTGGAAAGGCTGACTGAGTGAGCAAGGTGTCCAGGCTGCAGCAACTCACTGGTCAGTATTAGCACAAGTAGCGCTGGCAAGTCATTCCCCCTCCCTTCACCTGGCTGGGAAACCACATCCACAATATTCTGTCAGTCTGAGGGCTCCCAGTTCAAGAGATGCAGTGGTGTGAGGGAGGTAAAACAGAGCCACCAAGATAGAGTGGAGTACAGTAGATCCAAGGTTTGAGAGAAATCTGTTAGTCCAGCCTTAATAAATAAGTGTTGCTTCTTGCTGCAAACCACTACCCCGTGGGAGAGCACTGGGAAGCTAGATGCAACTTTTTTAACTATGAAGGTGCTCAAACGGCAGAAGAGGCCTTCCAGAAAGGTCAAGGAATCTCCATCCTTAGAAAACATGGAATCATCAAGATTGGAAGACACCTTGAAGATCATCTAGTCCAACCAAGATACTCAATGCTGGATACAATCCTGGGCAACCTGACCATGTCGAACCTATTATGACTGGGAGATTGATGGTCCCTTCCAACATAAATGATTCCAAAATCAATAACCACTCTAAACCAGATTAACTTCAGCAGAAATTGAGACCCTTTTGGTTTACTTCCTTCACACTTTCTAAATCCTTTACGGCACACTTGGTAGTAGAATTCTGTCTTGTAACTGGAAAAAATTAAGGTGAATAAGTGGAACTCACTTTATTCTTTAAAAAAAACTATAGTATAGTTTTCCCAGATATTTGTGTAATAAAAGCAAACAAAACCAGTTGAAATTTTTTTTTTTTGCAAACAGGCTTTTTGTCTACAAAAATGTGTAATACCAAAAGGACAACAAAGGAGAAAGTCTTTAAAAAAGAAAAGCCCAACATTCAGCTACAATATTACTGCAGTCAAGACAGTTCCAGGCTTTGAGTCTTCTACTTCTCAAACAGAATTCAAATCTTTTAAACAATTCAAATTATGCTCAAAATTCAAGGACTTATAGGGGTTTTTTTTCCTTTTACTATACATATATGTACACACATACACAGAAATAAATTTATGTGGACATAGGAGTCTGAAAAAAGGCAGCCCAAAGAAACATCAATATCTGTATTTAGTGGAATAATCTTTCGGTGATACCACCAAACCTCGACCTTTGCGGGCTCCTCTATAAACAGTTTCTATAATGTCAATCATCTCCTGCTTATCTTCCATTGCCCAGTTGATCTTGTTGTTATTACCTGTACCTAAATCAATCATGATGTGTTTGTTCCTTTAAAGAGGAAGAACAAAAAACCAAGTTAATATGGTATTATAATTCAGAAAGAAATCTTACATCCCCCCCCAAATGCTTTGTAGGATCAAAGAAAGCCCTTATAAACATAAACAGGCTTGCAAAACAAGCATTAAAGGAAGAATATCCACTCTTCCTGCTCAAGCTGACATTTCACTGCCAATTTTTAAAGCAAGAATAAGGACTCCATACATGCCCCCAAAATGGCTACTCAGTGCAATTATACTTCNAACCTGAACTCCAAACAAACCTTACTATTTTTGATTTATCTTGAAAGCAAGTTTGGCAAGCTTGACTGCGGTATTACTACAACATTTTCTACAGGAAGTTTGAGATTTAAAACTAAGAACAATAGATAATAAACCCAGTTTTCACTATCACTAATTTGCACTCT
Organism: Horornis vulcanius; assembly: GCA_013401035.1. Lineage (NCBI taxonomy): Eukaryota > Metazoa > Chordata > Aves > Passeriformes > Scotocercidae > Horornis > Horornis vulcanius. The sequence continues at coordinate 25,278 of VZUA01065241.1, forward strand.
ATTATCAAACACTGTTACCAGGCTAATTGGAAAACCAGCTATTTTCCTATATAATCAGTTTACTCTTCTGTAGAACAATGAAAACACAGGCATCAGTGTGCTGCTATGCATTTGGAAATGATCTGCTGAGACACTGTATTTGACAAACAGAAAGTTTAAATCAGTTACATTCCAAAACTTATCACGTACCTGAAGAAAAACATGACAGTACAGGGATCGTACAACTCATACATCTTGTTGAAGTCTGGTACTTCAGTGATGTCCACAAGATAAATAACAGCAAAGTTTTTAACCTAAACAGAAGAAAATAGGAAATACAAACGCAATATATATTACCAATTAAAAGATATAAGCTTTCATTATTGTAACATTTATTTTCCAAATTAAGTCATAAAATCAGAATAAACAGCCTTGCTCTTATTGTTAAACACAACAACCAATTAACATGGAAAACATTTTTCAATATAGCCAAGAAGCACATTTCACATCCAGTGTCAACTGGAAAGATACTATGCTAAATCAACATCCAGAGAAACAATGCCCTTTATATAGAACTGAGAATTCACAGTGACATGCACAGCTCCAAACAAGTAGAATAACTGCTTTGTGCAAGCCAAGCTGACACATTTTGCCTCTGTCATCAGCTGCTTATGGACTTCAGAAAATTAATGATCTGCAATGCCTTGGTGCCTGCCTCCAAGCATTTTCCCCCCTCTAAAACATCCAATTTGTCTAACAAGACTCATTAGATGAAAAGAAAACTTATAATTTAATTTAAAAACTGGTAGCTTTTTTTAAGAGGTGCAACGCTAAAACTTAAAAGTGTAATTGCTAAAATGTAAGACCTTGATGAGAAGCTATTGACTGGACAATTCTGGTAAAACTGGCTTTCATTTTGCAGATTTACTCAGTTAGATGCTAAAGAATCCCTCCCCTCTAGTGTCACCATCAATGCCTTCATTCCTGCAAGAAAACTATGTTGCATTTTTGTCTCCTAGATGCAGTATACTTGTCATTAAATGGAATTAGGGGAAGTTTTGGTTTCTAAACTTAGCTCATAAGTGCACAGTAGAAATTAGCACACTCACACACATTACATTCTATATCAGAAGTCACCCCAATTGCACAAACATTTAACTATAAGGTATATTATCAAATGCTCATGCACTACACCAGGAGTGCACAGTTGTGCCTCCCCATCCTCAGTTACCTGCTAACACAGTTTTTGTCCCTCCCATTTGACTACCCAGAATTACCAGCCTGAGGTGGTCTAAAATCTCTGACAAACTCACTGTTCACAACAGTACTTCACACTTGTTAATTTTGCTATCAAAAATCTGGAAATGCTACGATGAGTATAATATCTGCCTCATGGAATGATATTTTATTTTAGTTCACAGAGCAGGATTAGTTTGTATGAGAAAAATATATATTGTGTAGCCTGTATGCAGACATCCTAGCAGGCACTTTACTGAGAAAGTATGGAGATGTTTATTTACCAAAAAAAACCCCTCAGAAGCATGGAGTAAATAAATTTTATGGACTTCTGCTTCAAGACAGTTTCAAAATGATAAAAAATAATCACACTTCAAGAATGTAAGTATTACTAGCAAAGAAAGTAAAATCTCTTCTAGAGTGAAACAGCATATAAAGTTTTTATTGTGCTTTTCTGGAGCCAGTTATAGTCCTAGACTCAGTCAATATTCTAAAGAAAACATCCCATTTAAGCCATGTTCTAAATCAGGCAAGAGGTAAAGCCTTGTAAACTAAAATATTCATAATATCAAACTCTCTGAAGCGATCCTTCAAACCCATTTCAATTTTACATTAAAGACTTCTAAGAACCTTATTGGGATGTTCAGAGTCAACACAATTTAGCCAAGAAGTGACTGAAGCTACTCCCTGGTGAGCCCTGGCAGGCGAAAGACAGTTGTGGGGGTTTTGGTCTTTTTTTTAGAAAACAAAACTCCTGAGGAGCCTTTTTCATTTTATCCAATCATTACTACTTCCACACTGCTGGCATTTTTAGCATCAGCAGCACACCTTCACCATGTGGGGAAATTTCTACAACACGTTCAGCAATTTTGACAGATCACATAATCTTGGAACAATTACTTAATCTGGAGGTTGAAAAATTATTTTAAGATAAATCTAGCATTAATAAAACATTCCTAGGACCTGTTTTGTTTGGTGAAAGACTAGCCCAAGGAGATTTACATGCTACACCAGAATACCACTCCCAAAAGCATTCCTAAACCAAAATTTTATTTCCAAGAACTCTGCACTCCAGGTGATACTGGAAAAAAAAAAAAACAAACCCTTTTAAAGTTAGTTTGACATTATATGCATTTAATTTAGTTGAGCTGTTGCAGAACCAGAAACACTTGTCACAAGCAGTGATTATCAACAGCCTAGGATTTCATACAAGGGAAACAGACTATACAAGTCTCTTTTGTTATATAAATCTTACTAAGAAGGACTGGATCACTCAAATCACCTTTGCACAGCACATGTGCAAGTCATCACCAGAATCCAAGCATCCAAGACATTAATTCAATCTTCCTTCTCTCTGACCAACTTTTATAGAAGTGAAACTGATGAACAGTTGCCTGCTGAAAAGCTCATATTAAGTCTAAAGCAGACCTTAAAGCTGGACTCAAATTTGTGTTCAAAACTTTAAAACTGGCTCTGTTCTTTAGCCCTTGCTTTCCTAATTTCAAATTTGGCAAGATCACCACTCCAAAATGAGTTAGCTTGCAGGCACATTGAATGAGGGTGTGCTTTGTTGAGTTTGGACACTGGCTGCCAAGGATAGGAGCAGGAGATTGGGATTCAGGCCTAAGGAGGAACTAGATGAACACATGAAGAGGGTGATGCAGAAGAACTGCAGTGGCCTATTTAGTGTTTAGGGGCTGGGCAATTTAATGTGCCAGGCTGGGCAAGCTTGTCACCAAGAGGCATTTTATTTCAACACAAGACAAGCCTTGTAGAGGCTCAAATGTCTCTTTTTGCACAGTACTGACCAGTTTTAGAGGCTGAAGAAGCAGTTCCTGTCTCAGCCACAATGCTGGAGCCAAGACAGCAGCAGTACAGAACAGCATCTGAGCCGGCTTCACACACAGCCAGCTCTAATTCACAAAGGTTCAGCTTGGGCTTTGATTTAAGCAAATGCAATGGAAGTTTATGGATTCAGACTGCTATGGATGTGCATGGTTAGTGGAGACAAACCAAAGGCTGACCTCTCCCTGTTGGGACATGAATTCATTGCTCAGACACAGCTGTCAGTTGAAAACCTACATTCCTGTACAAAACCAGCTTTGCTATCCTGTCAAGGCAGTGGTTGCTATCAAGTTTTCTTTCTGACTTGTGGGTTGTAACTGAGGATACAGTATGGACACCTCAGAACAAGAATAAAATACAACTCTAAGTAAGCACACCCCACTAAAAACAAGCAGTTACAGTAGTTACAAGGGAGACTACACTGAGTTTGTTAATACAAACCAAAATTTTACTGTATAGACAATATGAAAAAGCTTTGTAGTATTTTAGAAGTTGAACACATAGTAGTAACACAAGTTTATTCTGAAAGTGCTTAAGCTCATAACATACACTAAATACAGTAAATCAACTGCTTTCTGAAGAAAAACAAAATCAAAACTCTAGTGAGAGACCTCCTTCTGGGCAGCACCTAACTTGTGCAACAACTGAAGACAAAAGCATTTTCAGAGACAGATATTAACTGTTTCTGACACTCTGGACTTCCCTTATCTGTCTTTCAATTAAAAACTTTCTCTGCCTTACCAGGCTATTGAAGCTGCTGTTCATGGGAACAGGGTAGAGTAGGAAACCTAAGTCAAACAGCAGCATGGATTCAAAATTTTAAAACTTGCTTTCACAGGTTTGGCTTCAATTTTGCTGGTTGTTTTCCCCCTTCTCCCCAATGATGGCAGCTTTGTAAATCAGTCTAACCAATCTACATTGCTGAACACACAGGTAGAAAACCCAAAAGTACATTACAGCCTGGCCACAGTTAATACTATTAATTAATAATAATTAAATTATTATAAGTTAATAATACTGTTTTAATACTTCACAGAACTGTATCTGCCTGAGGACTCTATGAAACCTTTAAACTGAATGGCTCAAGACTATAAAGCAGATGAATCTATAGGACTTTTAACATCAGATAAAGATTCTGTATCCTGTCTTCATGAAGATCACACACTTTGCTAGTAAACAGGAAACACAGATGTAGGAAAAATCATATGCCATGAGACTCATTTGTCCACTGAAGTTCTCCTCCCTTTCTTCATTAACAATATCCTTCTAAAAATTAATAAATTAATTCCTACAACATGATATTGACAGAGAAATATGATTAATGACTAGGATGAATGACAAAAATCGTGAAGTTTCTTGAATTTTCTGTTAGAGGTAAGTAATACTTTTTTTTTCCAGTTTTTAAGATTTCAACTGCCTTTGAAAAGCAAACCTTACAGCCCAAATATCTAAGGAAATCTGAAACAAGATCCAAGATTTCATCTTCTCATCTTCCTAACCAGTTTCTAGAAAGTGGGTTTTTTTCTGTTCAGAAGAACAGAACACTACTTTCTGGACAAGAAACTCACAGAAGAACACAGGAACTGAGACTAGCTTTTGCAACAAATGACTTGAAGGTGGCTAGCAGACTTGCATTAGTGAAGTGAACAGAGCAAGTACAAACTTGAAGTCTGTACTGGCAATATTTATTTGAATTTTTTTCTTGCTAATTATGCTGTAAGTTTAGGTGATAAATTTCTAGGGGGAAAGAGAAAGACACTGTACTGCCAAGAGCAGCGCTTACAGCTAATAATTTTGAAAACTACAGACATCAGCAAATGGATTAACTTTGCTCTGCTTTTAATTACAAACACCTAAAATACCACTACAGTTTATTTTAATCGCTACCTCTTTCCCTGCCCCATGTTCTTTTCCTCTCTCACCTTTCATGTAACCGTAGCAGAAATGCACAGGCACAACTACTGTTTGAGGAAACGCCACAGCTATTCACGCTTCTGATTATGGCTAAATAAATGCACAACATTTGAAAAATCCTCTCTAAATGCATAATGATCCAATACAACAATGTGTATTAATTTAGCGAACTAATCCCTGTATTTCAAGGGATAGGTTTTTATAATTATGAGTTTCCTTTAAAGAAAAAAAAGTGTATTTTTAGGAAAGGTCTTTAAGATGAAATTTGTGAAATTCAATTCTTGTTTCAATCAATGTTTGATTGATATCCTGACAAAGAAAAAAAATCTAACATCTTACAATTAGGATTTGCTTTGACATTCAGTGAAATGCTCCTTTTTCATGTAACACTAGGGAAAAAAACCACAGTCAACTGCAAGTTGAGTACATTTCAGTGAAAATAATCTACTTTATACTTTCATATAGCATTATAGTTTATTTTTCCACTAAAGGATTCAAAATGAAAATAAAAGAATGCTGTTCTCCTATCATAAAGTACAGATAAATATTACTGCTACCCAGAAACATGCTGCAGTCTAAAAGAGTATTGCACCAGGGTAACAAATGTAAAATACGGCCACATTGTCTTCAAATGTAGCCTGCAATTATAGCATGTTAACATTCTGTATTATTCTCTAGAATAAACACCTGTACAATTGGAACTTTTACTCACTCTTTAAAACAGCAGAGATCCAAACATGGCTTGTAAGCAAGAGGATGAGGTGGGATTTCCCCCTTTAATTTGCCATTTCTGCAGAGGGAGATTTTTAAATAAGAAGTTACTTTGTTCCTTTTTCCCCCAGTCACCCCTAGCTGCCAGCAGGTCTGCCAAATTGCCAAGCATCCTGCCACAGGTGCACATGAATAGTATCTGAGCATAACACTCCCACCAGGCTGAATACAAAACAACTGAATTACAACATGTCACAACTCTTTACTGCATTCTAATGTGTCTTAATACTTGGCTGTCTGTATACATCTTTCATTGTGGGGATTTTCAAGACACAGGTTAATTTATTTAAAAAAAACAACTTTAGAAGACAAAGAACTACACCACAAAAACAACTCCATGTCAAGCTATGCAGCATATACAGAATTTTGTATGAAGGCAGAGAAGTTGCGGATGCCCCATTCCTGGCAGTGTTCAAGGCCGGGCTGGATGGGGCCCTGAGCAGCCTGGTCTGGCGTAGGACACAGCAGAAGAGTTGGAGTGAGATGATCTTTAAGGTCCCTTCCAACCCAAACTATTCTATGATTTCTATGATAGCTGGCACCTTTTCCTACCCAAGTCACCATTTCAGATTCAGATATTTTTGCTTCTTTCTTCATGTGGTTCAAAGAGCTGTCAATATTCTATATCTATCATTACGCAAAACCTTTAGCAAATATATGAGAAG
>VZUA01065242.1:0-10844 GCA_013401035.1 Horornis vulcanius
CCTGCATCTACACAGCTCTGAGAGTTTCCTGCTGCTTGTTTCCCACATATGGGAGGATGGTCTGTGAGCCAGGAGGCCTGGAGCTGCACTTGCAGCTCTCTTGGTGCTTAGTCCCTCACAAAGTCACTTCACCTCTTCGGAATTTGCTCTACCTGTCTGAAAACTGGGCAGTCATCTATTCCGAGGATTAGCTCACTAAAATCCTTGGGAAACTCCTCTCACATCCTGGCCTTGCCTTGTGGCAGCTCTTTGCAAGAAAACTGCTGTCCCTACCCTCTACTAAAGAGTTTTATTTCTTAATTTTTAATGGGAAGATCTTTGTGGGTGAACTCCATGGCTCCAGACTCCACCTCTTTCCATCCCTGAGGGTCACTACCTTTGCTGTTGGATGTATCTAAAATGAGGCTTGGCATGAGTCAGTGGATTAAGAATGGAGGAAAGAACAAGTAAATGAAGAGAGAAGATGGACACATCCCCTGTGTTGTCTTCATTCTGCCTGCTTCCATCTTGTGCACAAAAGAGAGCAGGGTCTGAGCCCCAACAACTTGGAACTGCATCAGCAGCTCATTTCCAAACACTGCTGCAGAGCCCAGGAGCCTGCAGAAATGTGTTTTGAGACATCACAGAAAAAAATACCATTGGAAGGATGGTTTTGGAAGCTTCTGTCTGTGGGTGGAGCTGAGTTGGTCCTGGAGTTGGTGGGATCTGGGAGAAAAACATTCTCCATTGGAGATCTTTGTGCTGAGAAACTCATTATTTACAACATGTAAAGCAGAGGGAGCCATGAGGATGGTGTTAAAGCTATTTGTCACTCCTGAGGGAGGGAAGGAGAAAAAAAACCTTGATTTAATCGTTTTTGATTAGTTCTTATTCATTGTGCATGTGAAATTCCCAATAAAAAAGCTGAATTTGTGCCTGCAGCTGGTCAGTACATGTCCCACTGCTGCTCTAGGACTAGCCAGGGACCAACCTGGTTGTGGGGAGGGCTCAAACCTAAATTATGGGCATGGCAAGTCCTGCTGCTTTGAAGAACTCCTACAAGACCCAACAAGCTGCCTGCACATTGCTGCTCCTGCAGGCAGGCTCCAAGACTGTGTGGCCCCAGCCCCAGCTGCAGTCCAAAGATGGATTCCTTCCCAGCAGACACTGGGAATGAATAAGCTGAATTCCCTGCCTGGAAACAGATGTTTTAATGCTGTTTAAAGGGGGAGGTTTAAAGCTCCCTTGTGAGTAATTGTGATGGAACCTTCAGAGGGGACCCCAGGACCCCAGCTGTGCTCTGCACAGGAGCAGGACTCATCCCTGAGCCAACAGCTCCTGGCTTCTGCAGATAAGCCAGAACAGGGGTGGAAAAGAAGCAGTTTCATTTCCAGCCTGCTGGCATGGAGCTGTGGGGCAGGGAGATTGAGTAACCCAGTAGTGACAGCACTTGGTCACCCACAGAGCCTGTCCCAGAGCAGGGAACTGATTTCCAAACTCTCATCCCTTTGCTTTGACCACGGTCACGGATTGTCCAATGGTTCACAGGAGGGTTCTGGGACATGGAAGCTTCCAGCACCCTCGGCTACAAAGCAGCAGAGCACAGGAAAAAGCAGAGAGCTTTCACAGCTCTCCTCCCCTTTCTCCCCCACTGGCCTGTCAAAACTTCTGGTTTTGTCACCCCTGCAGTGTCCCTGGGGACCACTGAGGGATGCTGTAGATCAGAGATGTTCTTTAAAAATACACTGATTAGAGCTATCTTGCCAGTGAGCACAGGAGCAATTCCCAGGCCAGGAGAGAATAATTTCATCCTTTCCTTTTTTCTTTTTTTTTTCTTTTTGATGTTGCTTCACAACAAAATCCCTTTTACCAGAGTAACCTATTTGCACTGGGAGATTTTAATAACTAACCCAATTAAGTTCAATTCTTCTGCTCAAATCAAATCACAGCAGCATTTGATACTTTCTGGAGAACAAATTGAGCGGGTTTATTTTTAGCCTCTGATGTTTCCCCACCTTTTCCTTCCCTTGCAAATTAACAACTGCAGCGAGACCCTTCTGGCTGTGAACCCTGGCAGGCCCCAGTGCCTGAGACTTGCCTTTTCCTTTGGAGCACTGCACAGGCATCAACCCCTGCAGAAAGAGAAGAAAAGATCGGGCTTGTTCTGCCAGGGCCCCAGCTGGCACACACTGAAGCTGAACTAAATCTGCCTCACTCTGCAGACACCACCAGACAACCCGGTGCTAAGATTTTCTGTGGCGAGGGAAGAGCTTTGTGGCAGAGTTAGAAGAGATTCTCACACACCACTGCTAATTGAGAGGCACAGCTTGTAAGGAGAGGTGATGCCTTTTATTAGAGCATTGCTGGGAAGAGCGACGAGGCTGTCACACAGCCTCTCTCTCTGTCATCTCCGAGCTGAACGTGCTGGAACTTCCGTGCTGAAGTCTTTTGGCTTTCATCTCTTTGTCTTCAGCGCTTGGTCAGGGAGTCTGAGGGGTCGGCTTGGCCTCCACGTGGCAGGTCTGCCCCCAGGTACTCCTGCATCAGAAGTGCTGCCTCCTGTCCTGTAGGGAGATGCCCCTTTCCAGTAGGAGGGCTGGGATAGTGCCATGAGAATCTCTCCTGTCTCTCACTGAGCTGCTCTGGCAATTAATTACCCTTTCAGTCAAAGCTCATGGCCTGTTACAATCAATGCAGTCTGACTGCAAACATCACAAACGCCATTGATTCCTCACCAGCAATTTCACCACGCCCTTCATCTCAGACTGAGGAAGAAAGCAGAAATGGGGGACAGGCCTTTCTTTTGGTCTCTCTATAGTCTGAGAGGCAGGCAGAAACATTCCCACTTGGAAGTGTTCACTCCATCTTATTTTTCACATCCAAACCCAGGTTTCCATCTGCCCTGCAGCTCACTCACCCTCCATTCAGCTTCTGCACTCTGCAGGAGGGGTGAGATTTAGGTAAAGCTCTAACACATGCAGATATATCTTTTTTCTATAAATTTCCAGTAGTGTCCAGGCTTCCCAGAGGTAAAGGGTGGGAAACTTCTGCAGCATCCTCAGTACTCAACAACTTCATGGACTTGAGACTCCAATATCAGTTTTTGCTACCAAACAGTTTCTCTTTTCCTCTTGTAACTCTATGGCAATGAAAAGATGAAACCACCAAGGCAAGGCTGGTGGGATTGACCAGATATTCACTGAAACCAGCACAGCTGCATTGGATTCTGCAAGAGTTAAATCAAGACCACGTTGTACCTTCTACCTGGATCCAGGGTAGGATTTTACTAGATTTCAGTTAGATTTGTAGCACTCAGGTCTCTGACAAAGGACATGGAAGCCATTCCCAAAATCCAAAATTCCAGAATTCCACCTCATTCAAAGGAAAGCACGAGGGCTCTGGGTACATACCAGGACACTTTCTGTCATTGCACTGCTTGTACTCCTCCTTGGGACCCTGGCAAGTCTCTCCACCAAAGAAGGGGCCGTAGCACACCCGGTCACGTCTCTGAGTGCCACCTCCACACGTGGCAGTGCAGCTGCCCCACACTCCCCAGGCCTGCCACTTCCCATCCACTGGAAACAGAAAAAAACAAAAGAGGAAAAGAGGAGAAACAGCCTGTTACGCCCCAAGCATCATCTACAACAGAAGGAATCAAGATCCAAAGGGGAGCAGAGGGACACAGGGTGAGTGAGGCAGGGTTTGGGAGGAAGGGAGGTTTCCTGCTTTGGATCTTTGATCCTCAACAGACATTAAATCAGAGTGTTCCCATTCCCATCCCATCATCCCTTCAATAGTCCAAGGGTGGTTTTTTGTTCCACCTCAGCACCTCCACGCTCTGGAAGAGCAGCCCTGTCTCTTTCCTCAGGCTGAGATTTTGGGCTGTGCTTCTGAACACTCATCACATGGGCAGGGATTCAACCTGGCAGCCAGATCTGCCAGGACAGTTCCATATCTGGAGTTCACTGGGAATGTACAATGCACGTGTGAAAATAGACCTGGAGAAGGTCTGGCTCAGGGCTTTAGAGAGATCATCAAAACCCTTGGGCAAAAAACCAAAAAGAGACATCAAATAAAGCTCCCTCCAGCTGTTTCCATTACACTGATGCTTCATGTGCCTTGGAAAGAGGTTTGGGATGTCTCATTCCATTGTGTCTTCTCCCAGCATCTTTCGAGATTCAGTGGAAATGTGACTTCTTTTACGTTAACAATGACATTTATCAAAATTCTAATTCTTTTACATTAACAATGGCATTTATCAAAGCACCATAAAAATGTTAATTAGTCCTCACAACAAGCCTGCAAGGTAGGGAAACATTCTCCTCTGCTGTACCACAACAACTTGGTGACAGAACTAGAACAGGGCCTAAGTGTGCTCTTTACTATTTGGGCTTTAATTTTGAGTTACCACATCATCTTGGGTTGACTAATTCCTTTTGGGAGCTTGGGAGATCCATGTCTGCTCCGAGAAGTAGACAAAAATTACCAAAGAAGAGGGGCAGCACCAAATCCTGGTGCTTCATTTAGTGATATTTTGTGCAGTGGAAAGCATGACCTGAGTTGCTTTGACAGATACCTCTGAAATCAGTGGGACAAGGCTGTCTTAAAAGGGGCTCTGAAACCTCTTTTTGTCTAAAGCCCTAAGTTGGCAAAGCAGGAATGAGATACCTAAACATCAAAACCTACTCAAAACCATGTAGGAAAATCCAACATCTCTGTTAAATACTGCAGATAATGGTGCAACCAGAGTGTAAAGGGATTCCCTGAAGAACTAGGTAGACCAGGATGAATTCCAGTCAGAATTATTATTATTATTATTACTACTACTACTACTATTATTGTTGTTGTTGTTACTATTATTGCTGTCATTAAGTCACAGATGAGTCAAGTAAGTTACAAATCTTACAGACATGAACAAAGGTTTTATTGTGACAGACCTTCTCACTGACAAGGTTTAAAATGGAGATACAATGGAGGCTCCCCTATTTGCTTGAAATATGACTGGGAACGTTGAAATGGTGGGAGGAGAGGAACAAAACAAAAAGAGGAGGGAAGCTGAAGCTGAAGTGGAGGCAAGGGAGGGGTTTCATTGATGTTTTCTTGGGAGATTTTTAAGCTCATGATGAAAAGCTGCTATCTAAGGTTAGAAAGACACATTCCCTGTGGGCAATCACTCATCTCTCTGGGGTCTCCTGAAACATTTACCAGCGGTGGGTATTGGCTGGCATGGTCTGTTGGAATGATCTAAACCTCCTTATACTGCACTGGAAGGGGCAGAAGCCTCCCCCAAAAGAAACATTTCACTGGGGTTGCAGAGGAATGTGGGCCAAGAGAAAGAAGAAGTCATTGGTCACCTGCTGGAACCCTGGAAGCTGAGAATTTTAGGCTGTCTGTGCTAACAGGCACTGATCCTCAAGAGAACACTACATTTGACCTGAGGCTGTGGAACAGGCTTCCAAAACTGACTGATAGCACTGAGATAAAGTGTGTGAAGTGTGTAATATCACAGGGTGAAAAAACTTTAGATTTTAAGGTTTTAGGATATGGTAATATACATAAAGCAATATGGAGGTTTTAGGGCATAGGTTAAGTTCTTCTTTCACCTTCTTCTTCAATACTGTAATTGGATAGAATAATCTGCATTGCGGGCCACGGGTGTTTGGTTATTGGGTTAAAAGTAAAAATAATTTAGGTGTCCTTTCATAATTGGCCAATTTGTGCTTAAAAGACCTTGGGAGGAGGTAGAGACAGAGCCATTTTTCACCTTGTTAGCAAGAACTCACAAATTGTGAGACTGTACTATAGGTAAGAATTAATAAACATCTGAGTTTGAATTTGATAAAATGTGTCTCTTGGGCATTTAATCCCGGCTCTGCTGGAGTGCATCCCTCCCTGGGTTCCCCAGGGATAGAGAAAGATGCAGGGGNGCCAATTTGTGCTTAAAAGACCTTGGGAGGAGGTAGAGACAGAGCCATTTTTCACCTTGTTAGCAAGAACTCACAAATTGTGAGACTGTACTATAGGTAAGAATTAATAAACACCTGAGTTTGAATGTGATAAAATGTGTCTCTTGGGCATGTAATCCCGGCTCTGTTGGAGTGCCTCCCTCCCTGGGTTCCCCAGGGATAGAGAAAGATGCAGGGGTTGAATTGAAGCCTTTACAGAAATTAAAATATATTAAGCCATGTAAATATGAAGTAAAAGTTTAGATTTTTGTTTTAAGTAAGCATACTCTAAGTGCCTTAAGAATTTGTCAGCCGGCACAGAGCCCTAAGGCCTGATAACTTAGCTTTAGACAATAAAAACATAGCAGAACATTCCTGACAGTACTAGACAGAGGAGGTACAATTTTGTGAATTGGGAGGTACAATTGGTGAATGAGATAGAACTTTTAACGTTAATAGAGATGCTGTATAATAGAACCTTTTACATTAATAGATATGCNGAAAGATGCAGGGGTTGAATTGAAGCCTTTACAGAAATTAAAATATATTAAGCCATGTAAATATGAAGTAAAAGTTTAGATTTTTGTTTTAAGTAAGCATACTCTAAGTGCCTTAAGAATTTGTCAGCCGGCACAGAGCCCTAAGGCCTGATAACTTAGCTTTAGACAATAAAAACATAGCAGAACATTCCTGACAGTACTAGACAGAGGAGGTACAATTTTGTGAATTGGGAGGTACAATTGGTGAATGAGATAGAACTTTTAACGTTAATAGAGATGCTGTATAATAGAACCTTTTACATTAATAGATATGCTATAGGCTATATGGTTTTGTGTAAGGTTTGATACCATCCTTCATTTTTTTTTGTAGTTTTACATACTTTCGAAATTAGGTTTAGATTGGCGTAGAAGGAATGTTTTAGAATTGTGTCCTTAGTTAATTGGGTAACCTATAGACAGGGATATGAATATGCATTTATGATTTATGGATAAAAAAACCCCTGTTTTGGGGGCAGTGGCAACAATTCATCGATTTTCGATTGATTGATGCACCCTCCTGCCATCTACAACAAGAGAGAATACGGAGCCGATGTCAGGGAGCTGCTGCCAGGACTTTGTCAGGTATTACTGCTTGGGTTGTTGCTGGGGATGCTGCTGCAGGTGCTGCTGCTGTGGCAGTAGCCTTTGCTCTGCCACAGAGAACCCTGCTTGGGAATGGGACTCTGGGCTGGGAATCTGCCTTTTCCCCATGGTTGGGACTCCTTGTTAATCTGCCTCTGTCCCCATTGCTGGGACTCTTTGTCAACCTGCCTCTACACCCCACTAGACACTTAAACCTTTTATCTTTTAGTAAGGCTGCATACTTAGACCTCTTGCCCTTGAGACTGATGCATTTATATAATTAACAACTTCGTAATAACCAGAAAATCCTCTTGGCTTTTTAAGACCTTATACCCAGGAACAGCTCAACGTGTGTCTAACAGAAGAAAAGAAGATAAAACCCCGCAGCCACCCACCTGGGCACTGGCGCAGGAAGCAGTCGCGGGTCTCCACCCAGTGTCCCTGGCACTCGGCCCCGCCGTAGGAGGGCCCGTTGCACTCCCGTGTCCGCTGCTGGGTCCCGTTGGAGCAGGAGGCTGAGCACGAGCTCCAGCTCGACCACTCGTTCCAGTTGCCGTCCACTGAGTGGCCCAAAGAGAGAAAACGAGCGCAATGTGAAAATCTTTCCCTCTGGAAAGGAGCTGTGTGACGAGAGCCTCGGGCCTGTGCCAAGCAGGGGGCCGAGGTGGGGGGATCAAACCTGAGCCACAGAGCTTGAGAGAGGGCAGAGTGTCACAAGGGACATCGACCAGAGACATGCAGGCTCCTTTAGAAAGTGGTCAGTGGGTTCTTTTTTATTGTGGGATGAGGTCCTCTTTTATACAGAAAGTCAGAGGCCAATTTGATTGGTAACACAAAAGGTAAAACCTTTCTACCAATTGGTCATCCCAGAGGGACATCAGAAGAAGGTCCCTCCTATAAGAAAGAATGTAAACATTCTTATATTTACAAAACATTGTTCTTCTGTTTACCAGAAGAAAGCCTGGGAAAGAACCTTTTTTAATATCAACAAAACCAGGCTTGAAACTCAGGACTACAGCAGAGGTTATAAAAAAAAAGTTTGGACAACTGTAGAAATGCATTTCCACACCCAAGCAAATTATTCTCTTTAAGGAAAAATGTTTTGGTTTACCTTTGAACACATAAGGAGGCCAGGCTGGAAAGTTCTGTGTCCGTCTCATCAGCATTGGCCCAGGGTCAGCACAGAGGCACTGGTTGGGCTTTAGAAATGTTTCTCAAAACCTGTAGCTGCTTCTACTGGCAGGAAGCCCAAATTGTCCCTCCTTGATCATCCTATACTTAGCAATGAGTTCAGAGGTGTTCTGGGCTTTTTAAGGTGTCCTAGCAAGGTGTCAGAGACTTCTCTGATACCTATGCTCGGCTTTTTTTTTGGTTGGTTGGTTGGTTGGTTGGGGGTTTTTTTGTTTGTTTGTTTTTTGTGTTTTTTTTTTTTTTTTTTTTTGGTTTTTTTTGGTTTTTTTTTTTTTTTTTTTTTGGTTTTTTTTGGTTTTTTTTTTTTTTTTTTTTTGGTTTTTTTTGGTTTTTTTTTTTTTTTTTTTTTGGTTTTTTTTGGTTTTTTTTTTTTTTTTTTTTTGGTTTTTTTTGGTTTTTTTTTTTTTTTTTTTTTGTTTTTTTTTTTTTTTGTTTGTTTGTTTCTGCGTTGTTTGTTATTTTTTATTAAAACCTTGGCTTTACAAAACACACTTTGTAGAGCGGTCTCACAAAATTCTTTTAAGCCATTTCTCTGCGAGGGCTGGCCCCTCAGAGGGGATGGACCTTCGTGAGGTTTATCACATCTGACCCAATGCAAAATTCCATCAGACAAATGTGGCAACAGGGATTTTTGGGACCCTCTCTGCAGGCCTTAAAGGCCAAAAACAATGCAAGTGTGGTAACATTTCAATTTTTATGTTCCACACTCTGCATAACATCATAAAAGTTGAAATTTTTGATATTGCACATTCCAACATGAAAGTCCAAACTAATAACACTGCCAATCACAACACAACATCACACCAGAGGGCGTGGCTCATGTTTTCACTGAAAGCTTTGAAGGGATCACTACATTACCATGACATTTCCCATTTGGGACCATCAGCAGTTTTTAAGGGACCCACTTTTCAGCAAAGCAGTACGTGAATCAGTGGAGAGTGAACTTTCTCAAGCATGCAAGTGCTGTTTTTCATTAATGCACACCCAGAAACTCAAATTGCAGTGTTATTGACAGGAATCCACTGTTCCTGCTGGCTGGGAAATGTGGGTGCAAAGGTGTGCTCCAACAGAAGACTGGGAACAGGGCGAGTGTGTGTGGTTAATGTACTTCTCTCACAGCTGAATTAATTCTGACAGGCTGGAGATGTTTCACCCAGCAGTGTCTTTGATAATTAGAGGAGGGAGGGACAAGGGAAGTTATGATAGGGACAGGGTTGGAGAGAAATAGGAATGCATCTTATTATCATGGTATGGACTGAAGCATTTCCAAGTGTGGTGGTTACACCCTAATTGGTCCCTGATCAACAGATCCATCGCCCAGTCTGCTCTTCCTGGAGCATTTTTCTCATTAACAGTGGTCATCATGCTCTGTTTAGATCTAATTAGCTGCTAGGTCTCACTCGGGAAAAACAAACTGAATCTCTGAAAAGTCTGAATTCTGGCTCAAATCACATTGCAGCTCATTTTTTGTTTTGGCTTTGCTTGTCTGTCCAAGAAAAGTAAATGCCAACTGGTCCCCAGTGGAATCTGCAAGGAATTGATCAGTCCTATGTAATCCCCATTGCAACTGAGCAGCTTTTTGTTTGCAAACTCAGTTAAAAAAAATGTTACGAGCATCCAAACGAGCAACTGTTAACTCAAAGGGGATCAGAAGGTGTGCAAAATTGGGCAGGCATAAAGGTGCCTCTAAAAGGTGCTTGTTTTTAACAATTCAAAAATTATGTTTTTATTGTGCATAAATTCAAGGCTTAGTGCCAGTGCCTATCAATCCCAACAAGGGAAAATGTGAAACATAGTGTCTGACAGGTGATTATTCTTTGGAAAAGATCCAAAACTTGACAAAGCAGGTCCTACGAGGTATAAATTAGCGTGGCTTTTCTGACTGGAGGCTGTGCTGCTAAGTTTCCGTGGACTGATCATAAAATTATGGAATCACAGGATGGTTTGGGTTGGAAAGGTAAACATGATTTAATTCTGCTCCCTTGCCACAGACAGGGACACCTTCCACTATCCCAGGCTGCTCCAAGCCCTGTCCAACCTGGCCTTGAGCACTTCCAGGGATGCAGCAGCCACAGCTTCTCTGGCCTCATCACTCTCATAGGGAAGAACTTCTTCCTAATAATGATGGTATTTGTGTTTTGGAAAAGTGAGACTGCATTCACCACATGAAATGTAGCATTTACCAAAAAACTGCATTTATCAAAAAAAAAGTTGAATTTTTCTAACACCCTCTGTGCTGCTGGTGATTGGCAGCTTATCAGGAGTGCAAGCATTTGGAGATGGTAAAATAAAGGAGCCAAATCCATAATTTGGTTGTTCAGTAGGGGGATTAGGAACAGGTAATTTCCTCGTAGTTATTCGTAGGCTGTCATTTCAGGAACATTTTTTTAAAAAATGGAGAAACAAAGGTGGCTGTGTTGTCCCTCCAGCCACCTCGGACTGATGCAAAGATGCTCCTTGGTCAAGATGCTGAGGGATTCCCATCACAGCCACTGCCAAGGACTGCTCGGTGCCACGATCACACCACGGTGGGAGTCTATCAAAAATGTTCATTGTCTTGGCAAAGGCATTGTCCTCCTCCTTTCTCCCCTCTTCCAAGGACTTGGGG
>VZUA01065245.1:12290-24045 GCA_013401035.1 Horornis vulcanius
GAAGTATGGAAAGGTTAACCCAGTTTGACACCTGTTATGAGTATGAACTAAACTCCAAATTCCAAAATAATCGTAGCCTGGGATATGCTTTAAGTTCCTATTTATAGCTATAAAAGGGATACTCTGACATGCTTCAGAGATGTGGCGAGTCAAGATGAAAACACAGACATCAGGTGCTGACTATTGAGTAACTTAGGGCAAATTAAAAATGGAAGCTATTTTACAATATGGGAGGGTGAACTTTGTCTTCTAATGAAATTATTACACAAATTATGNTCACATTCAACGTCTTTTATATGAATGGGACATACAGATGTGTTCCTAAATGTTAGCAAGGAAAGGAATACCAGTAAACTGGCAGAGATGACAACTAGGAATCTGGAGTAGGATTTCTCTCCCCAACTCTGTACCTAGCATGTATTTTGACATTGGTAACTTTCTGATATTCAAGCCTCAGTTTAACCACGTATTTAAAGAGATAAACCAAAGTGTATCCTGTGAGGGTACTGCAAAAGTTAGAGGGTTTGGAGGGGAGGGATGCTGAATGTAGTATTATTTGAGCTGTATTTTTACAGCTTCACTCTAAGAAGAAAATATGTATCGTATGTACAGTTCAAAACATTCCTCCATGTCCTTAGGTTCAAATGATGGACATAAATAAGAAAAACCGTATTTAAGTGCAAAGCAGGATACCGCAATAGGACTATTGCATTTCCATTTGCCCTGCAAGCAAAGAGTTCATCATAAATGTGCTAGGCATGCATGGCTTTCTATCACATTTATTAGGAAGATTTACCTCCTGTAATCAAAGTTTGCCACATTAGTGGCTAAGAATATTTACTAAGCTGTAGGGAAGAAATCAGTTTTAAGTTCTACTGATTTCTTTTCATCTGTGTCTCAATTAAACACTCTAAATTAAATTCCTGAAATTTCTATGCTGCTACTTGTAATGGGTCAGAAATGTCAGAGTATCCTTGAAGTGGAGCACTCTTCTCCAAAGCACTCTGCATAGCTTAATTAGCACATTTATTTCTTTCCCTGTGCCTTCTCTAAGGGCTTTCATTATGTCAGATGCTTCCAGTTATTAGAAATCAGAGCCAGAAGTCAACTGATGAGCTACTGATGGCTCAAGCTAAATGTAATTTAATGCAACAGTTACATACGCAGTTTGCAAAGCTGCTCTGGGGACTGTATGTGTGGGGATGCTCCGGGATATGCATCCCTACAGACTCTGTGCAGTGCAGCACAAGACGTGCACATCAAAGGACCTGATCCTTTAATGGCCCAAAGTCATCACTATGGCACTTTCTTTTATTCTGCTGTAGCAAGAAATCAAGCAAACAAGCTTTAAAACTGTCAAAAATTAGATGTTTGTTTTGTTGGCATGTAATTGGGGTTTTTGCTCAACAGACAGTGAATGACTTTCCCAATATCTTTAAGTAGTTTTGTTGTCTGGAAGGCCCAGCCTTGGCTGTGTAATTGCCATAGCTGGACAGTGAGGGAAATGGTCCTCATTTTAAGTCCTGGAGCCAGACCATGTCTCAGAGTCCCTGGCTGAATGTTTTTCATCCAAGGTAACTGGCTAAGAAGAACTAGTTCTGATTCTGGCTAATAATATGTCATTAATATACAAGTCCTCTAAAATGTTTGCCTATGAATTGTGAGACTTTGACCCCAAGATATCAGAAATCATTCCAATTAGACTAAACACACATAATTCACATAGTTCAGTATATGGTGAGGTCTCTTACCAACCCTTTTCTGATCATAGCCATCATGTGAATGACAGCATGTGCATGTCATAGTGGGATTTTTCACCTGGCCTTTGTTCAGTACCAAGCTGATAATGGGATGAAAAGTGGACTTGAGGAATGCAGTTCAAAGGACTTGCACTATTGAACCTGTGTACCAAGTCTGGCTATATGGGTCGTAGTAATAATTGTGATGCTATCATAAACCGGGGACAGCCCATGCAGGGCCATGAAGCAGAAGATATATAGCCCAGGTGGGACAGGGAGGAGGAGGAGCCAGGCAAGGGTCACTTAGGGAGTGGAAGACAACCAAAGGATGCTATAGGAAACAACAGTCATGACAATACTGTTCTGACGCCAGTTTCTTCCCCCACTACCCTGTGGAAGTCTAGCTAAGTTAAAATTCTCATTTTGGATATCTCTGCTCTTGAAAAGGCTGTGGTTACATTTAAATAGACCTGATGCCAAAATTGCTCCCAAATTCTGGAATGAAAAAGGAGTAAGGAATCACATAAGTAAAAAATCTATCCAGATTGCTGAATCTTATTCTATTAGGAAGTGTGAGGGTGCTGATACAGTGCAACATACAGTAAAATTGGTCCTGGTTTATTGCCATATCTCATATTTCAGACATTGAAATAAATTTCTGAAGAACAGTCTTGTGTCTTAAGTGGTGTCTGTTGGTATATTTTACCCTGCATGTTAACAGTACAGTAAAACATTACTGCTGGCTGACATCTTATTAAAAAAACCCCTACCTTCTTTAAAAAAAACTTTTTATTTCCCCTCTGGGATGCTGTAGACTAAACCTTTTTGTTAAGACAAACTTGATACCCACATGTATTAATTCAGATTCAAAGACACTTGCCCACTTCTCTGTCTGTATTGTGTGCTCACATTAGTTTTCCTTTTATCAGATCCCACTGTACATGCTGCAAGACCCTCAAAGGTACTGTGGTTTTAAATGCTCAACTTTTTATTGAGAAAATCAGTGCAGTGAACAAACAGTGTGAGTAGATTGGCAGCCAATGAGGCTGGGATGTACTGCAGTATCTTGGGTAGGAGCAGCCAGAGCTGGGATGCAGCACAGTGGGTGGTAGAATCTCATTGTTCTCATAATACTTCTTGATACTTCAGATATTGTGATTTGTAAGGGTATTCCTACTTAGCCAGCAGGCCGATCACGAAAAAACAATTATAGATGATGCATTTTTTCTTTTAGGGGCAAAATGCTGTGTAACTCTGAGCACATCTTTCTGAATGATCTAGTTGTTCACATTTCACATATGCTCCTCTTGAACTGCCTATAACAATATGCAACACTCCTCAGCTTGTCTGAGTTAGGGGATTTCAAAGGCCTTCCTGGCTCTAATGAAGGAGAAGAAGGTCATCGTATGGACTTTCTGTAAGGTTGAATTCCATGAAGAAAATGCAGAGAACAACTTGTTCCATTGCCTTCATTTAATATGTTGACAAACCAAGGCTTAGACAAGGCAAGTGTTTTGACCTAGTTTACCCAGAGAGCAATAAGGAAGTAAGCTAGAAAATACTGAGGAAATTACCTAGGGAATTCTCCAACAAGGCAATAAAGTGCAAACGAGTCTTTTTGCTGTGAATTGTCTGCAGTGCCCTCCACTTCTGTTGGCTTTGCACAGAGCTGACTTTGTCACTTAGTGCTTTTTGGAATGAACAGTTTTCAGAACTTTTGGTGAGTCTAAGCAGAGGAAAGGTAATTGGTCACGTGCTGTGAGAGCTTCAGATGGGCTCTGGATGCTGTCTCAGGCAGCGCATGACCTGACATGCTGAGCGGGTAAAGGGTGGGTGTGGCTCTGCCAGGGGTGCCTGGGCTTGTTGGGAGGATTGTTGCCATTCCTACCCACTTCTCTGTGGTCTTTCTGAAACAACACAGGGTATTAGCAATGGTTGTGTGATGTGATTCATTTAGGGGGGGAACTCCCTCATGAAGTTTGTGATGCTATTCTCTTTGAGACAAGACTAAGTCTTGGGAGATGGGCTGGTGAGGTGAAGAATCAGTGGGACACTGTCATCCATCCTGCAATCAAAGGTTCAAATGAATCTTCCACTGGAAGGTCCTGAGTCTGATCTATGTGCAAAAGTCCAGACACTGTAGCAGCCTGCAGTGCCCTGGGCTGGCTGTGTGCAGGCTACAGGGTTGGCATGGCAACANACCTGTCATCCCATTGCACCTCCCAAGTGCTGAAGGGGAGTGTCATGGAAGCCAGCAAAAGGCTTTCCCTCCCAAAAATAACTACTGAGAATAGGGAATACTTATCTGATAGGGCCTGCTATTGAAAAACGGATCTTGGTTCATATAAGCAGGAAAAAGACATTGAGGTTTATTTGTATTTCTGCCCCTGAGCACAAAGGGGTTGGAAAGCAGGCGGATCCCACCGATTGTGTGCTCCTCCTGTTTGGAGATGTAATCGGCATCCACATACTGTGCCACAGCCTTTCCCCATCTCTAGGGGTTGGGTTGGGGCTGGGAATGATGTGTGGGGATAGACCACCTCCAGTGTAGAGGTGAAGATTACAGCATCAGGGTGGAGGAGGGCTGGTCCCTGATCCAGAGTCTCTCCCCATCTTCTGACATGTGGGACACACTGCTGGGAGCAGCGTTTGTGAGGCATGGAAGAAAACACAGAGTCACCCTGTTAGCTGAATCCCAACTTACCAGCTGGAGAAAAAGCTTCTGTGTAAACAGCACAAATGAAACGGATGTTTCACTGCTGGTGATAAGTTTATCAGCAAATCCAATATGCACTGTGGACCCCAGGAAAATACAAAGAAAAAATGTTAAAGAAAGAGATGTGGAGGGTCCCCAGCTTACTCCAGCTTACCACACGCTGGGGATCAGGATGCTCTGGTCCGTGCTCTGGCACATGTCAATGACTGCTCAGCCAACACACCTCCAAGCCTGGGGCTTTGTCCTTTGTAAAACCATGAGGTCCAGGCTTTCCTGGGCTTCAGCTGTTTTGAGTGCTATTGAGATAAATGAACCAGGACTGTGCAGAGTCTCTAGCAAAGATGGAAGCATAGCAGGGGCAGGCAGGGAACACAGCTGATGCTGGGGAGTACTGTGGAAGGCCCAGCTGGACCTTGGGTGAGAGATGTGGCCAGGGCCTCTCCAGCTGATGTTGTCTGTGAATAGACCATTGTCCTCTGCAAGGAAGCAAAGAGGAAAGTGTCTCTTCTGCTTCCTTGACTGTGGCTCTGAGCCAGTATTGCCTCACCAAGGGCTCGTCACCAGCTCGGAGGTCTCACGGCTCCAAAATGCCTCGCCCAAGTTGCCTCAAATGCTGGCCTGGTGTCCTGTTACACATGGATCATTTTGGCTGACTGGATTTTCCTCCCTGCGAGTGAGTGGCTGGGAAGGAGATTTGTTTCACAGAGCTTATAATAGAACTCTTGCTTTGACCTCCATGACCGGGAGATTAACGCCATTCCAGAATGATATGGTGCATGGTTTTTAAGGGTCCAAAGGCAATTCCTGTTTACAGAGCTGGTCTGGAAGAGCCTCATAATACTCAGGCTGGGGCAGTGGCTGTGCAATTCCTTCCCTATCACTACTCTTTCAGGTGGATTTATGCCCTGCTGAGGGAGAACTTGAAACATCCTGTGGATGGCTGAGCCAGGCTGCTGGGGTTGTACAAAATCCCACTGCCTGTCTCTGAGACAAGAGAATGAGGAAATTCCTGTACCTATCCCTTCTCTTTAAGGGAAATCACTTTGGAACTTCTTTCAGATGATTCTTTCTGGGTTTGGATTTTCAAAATTTCTTTGAGGAACTATTTTGATGAGATCCAGAGAAAGGTTGCCAGTGCTTGTGGAAAATTTGTCATTGACAGTAAAAATGCATTTGCAATAACCTTGGACTTACTTCAGTTTTTCAATTCTGCAGATACAATCTTAAATGCTTTGATCTATTAAGGTCCAACCTGCTAATCCTAATTATGTGCTCATGCCCAGCGTCTTTACCTCTAATATGCACTGAGAGCTGGGCCTGTGGTACTGTTCCCTCCATACCCACTTTTCCAGTAAGTACAACAGGCTGAAAGTGCTCTGAACAGTCTCCATCTGCTAATAACAGCAACCCTTGTGTTTTCAGTTACATTTCCAGAAACCAGAGCATACAAGATCCTTTCTGGGTAAATGTATCTTCATGTCCATGAGGAGCTTGGTGCAAGTCAACCATCCGAGGCATTGCGAGCCAGTGAGGGGTCAGAAGTGGCAGGAGCCTGGAGTCCACTGTCTAATGTGTTTCCTGGCACAGTCCTAAAGAGAAGATTGGTTATGTGTCTTTAGTCAAAGGAGTTGTACGTTGACTCATTGTCATGGCCCAAAATTTAAGGTCTTTTTTGTGGAAAGTGTCCTTTAATAAGCTCTCATGTTTACTTATAAGATGTAGACTGACACCATGACCTTCTAGGTCCTCTAGGTGGGACATATGTAGCTTATTATTATCTATGACCTTATTGAAGGAGAGTCATGTTCACACAATGGCAGGGACAGCTAAGACTAGAGTCAGAGGCAGGGATTTTATTTGGTTTTGGAAACTTAAACTCAGATTTTTAGGTGCCAGCAGCACCAAAATGAGAAGATATATAGATGTGGAAATCCACCATTTAGGATATAAACAATACAGAGCTCTTCTTGAAGGAAAGGGCGAGGCACACTGAACACATGCAAAGCTGTATTTACTCCAGAAGGATCATGTTGTGAGGTGATGACATGCCTCCTTCCCCTCTCTACGTCTCATTTTCTCTCTGTATCAAGGGTCTCTGACCTTGAAAATTGCTTACTTCTCCTCTGCAAACCATGACTCTCCTTCCTCTCCATCGTGGTCTCTTTTTGCGCGAAGCTTTTGATGTGTTTCAGCCAGTTGACTTCAGCCTCTCTGACCAATGCACAGAAGCAGTGACACTGCAAATCCCTGCTGCCTTTACTGGCACCGGCCATATCCCACTACAGCTGGTGTCTGCTGGGCTGGGATTTTCCTGCAGCGCAGCAGGTTACAGACCGATTGAGACATGTTTGGTGGCTCAGCCATGTTTGCCACAAGGGGGGGTGAAGAACAGAAACTGTCTGTGGAAATTTACTGACTCTGAAGACCGCATGGCTTCTTGCTAAATATGAAAATTCCCACTGTAATTGTTTCTAAACCACCTGTGCAGCCTTTCATTAATTATCTGAATATTGCAGGGTCAGAGGTATTTTTTTTGTCAGTGACACCAGTCCATCATTTGCCATAGGGGTAATAATTAAGGAATTAATTAGTCAAGGCACTAGTTTCTAATACAAATACTTACACAGAGATGTTGAATTTTAAAATTTTTTTTTCAATAAATCAGCATGTAGTGTGCCATCTCTTGTGAAATATGGGTCCATTAGAAGTATGAGTGGGAGCAAGTAAAGTTGTAAGGAATCTTTCTGCAGCTTCTGTTTTCAAATAGTAGTTTGCAAAGAAGGCATTTTCTTTTCTTCTTTATTTGAAAGGTTAATATGTGCGAAGCTCTTTAAATCATCTGAGGTGGATCAGGGTTATGACTAAGAGATAAGGAGGGATTTGTCTGTCTGACCAACTTCCCCTCTGCTTATAGAGAAGATTGGTATGTTCAAAAGTGGCAAAATACCACTGAGTGCAGAATGCAGGCATAGTGTAAACTGGAGTTTTGACAGTTTGTGGGCTGAGCAAAACCCCTTGAAATGCAAGATGCTGTGAGGCCCAGCTCTGTGTCCTGCACAAGAAAAACCTCCCGTGATAGCCATAAGAAAAGTTCTCAGTCTCCAGCCCACGAAAGATCAATGTAATACCTACTACAAAGCTGATAGGAATTTTACTGTCAGGAAAATTAACGTTCTTAGTCATTTTTATACTGGATCATATTATCAGAATTAATGCTGCTTATTCTAAGAACTGAGTGAGGGAGAAGGGAATAAGACAGGAAAAGCCAGAAAAAATTGCCCTGAGTCTCTGTTGTGCCTCCAGGCAGGGCACAAAGTCAATCTGCAGTAATGTAATTTCTAAGCAAGCCATAGCTAGGAGTAAAAACTGGCTTTCAACAGAGCTCCACACAGAACTCAGCAAGATTTCATTCTGGTGATCAGAGATGACCAGTGCAGTAAACTCAAGCATGGCTAAAGGCAATGGCATCAGAGCCAGCAAAGCTCATCCAGGGCACAGTGCAAGACCCTGATAAGTGCCTGCAGTGCAGTACAGGCTGGGTTTGCTTCAATAGTTTATATGTAATGCTCTATAAAGACAATGGACTGGTTCAGGTGCAGCTGAAGTTGTGTGAACAGAGATCTGTCTACTTTTAGCACTGGGGATGAAGGGACACGGTAAGGAGCTGTATATGCCCCATATGGTGTTCCCTATAGTCGATCTGGTTTCTAAACTGGCACTTTACTGTGTTGAAATCCTAATTTAAACAAAAAATACTTCTAGCAGTTCAGGGCAGAAATAAGATATTTGCAGGTGGATAAAAATGATGATGTGTTCTTTGCAGCCAAAATCTTGATTTGGTACATTCAGCATAAGACAAAATGTCTTGAGATTTCACATATTGTAAATTCTCTGCATCTGTCCAGGAGAGGGTAAAGGAGATAACAGATAATCCCAAAGACCCCAAGAAAATTCATAAAACACTTGAGATCAGAAAATAAAGCCCACGGAGAAAAGCAGATGCATTATAGGCAGCAAGACTGCAGATTGCACGTCACATAAAATGAATGCAGTTCATCACATTAAATCATTCATGCCCAGACCATATATGTTCATTTTTTGACAAAGTAATCTCTTTACAAAGCTCCATAATGCAGCAGAGTCAGCTAAGAACGAGTTATAAACAAAGAAGCCATTCAGCTGTCAAAGCAATTTTCAGCTATATTAAAGCAGAATGGGATGGAACGAGTTCTGCCGAGCCTTCTGCTGTCCCAGGGAGCCGGTGGCTGTGCATGTGTGTGCCTCGTGTGACGAAGGGACAGCGCCTGCGTGCAGCGCCAGCCGCCCACGCTCACACGTGCGCACACACGTGTGGGGCCATCGCCCGTTGGCTTCCCCGAGATGTGGCAGGAACTGCAAAGCGCTTCTTTAAACCCTGTTTTCCGTCTGCACGTGGGGACGGCAGCAAGGTCTGTCCATTCTGATGATGTGTTTCGTTCCCATAGAAACCAGTGTACTTTGGAGGGGGAAAGACAGGAGACAGAGGAAAGCAGAAAAATGAGGCAGACCAGAAGTGTGCAGTTTGAATAGGTCGTTCGGGTTGTGGGGCTCTTCACAAAGTGGCTGAAGCCTGAAGGTGGTGGGCTGCCTTATTTATTTGTGGATATGTCATTCAAGAATAATTTGAATCCTTTCAAATGTATGTCAGTTAAATGAACACAGCATCCTATTTCTTCATGTGCACTATCCCCCACCAGATAGGCTGTGTCAGTACTGCAGGGGCCAGGTTTCCAGGGTGCTTTCTACTGACACATGACTTTGGTGTTTGCTGTGTCTCTGATGTCATTAGCAGGTGTTTCCTCTCTTCATCCCAAAACTTGGGAAGGAGGCAGAGCCTGGGAACCTACTGATTTCAACTAAAGTTCAATTAAATACCTGTCAAGTCTCCCATAAAAAAAGCTGTGCATGATCTGAACCTCCCAAGGGGTAGGCAGGGCAGGGAGAGGCATGCTTTTTTTTGTGCCTTAAACCAGCCAACTTGCCATTGAATCATTTAATAACTAATTAAAAGTCCTGGATAAAACATGCTGTCTACAGCTTTCTGGCAAACATCCCAATGACTTCAGTAGAGCCAAGATTTTACCCTTTCCTTCACTGCAGAGCTTGTTTGTTGTCACTTTTTCTCTAGCTGCTTTATGTGGTTTCTCTTAGCTGTAGGGGGATTTTTCCTTTTGTCAAATACTCTCACTTCAGCTCCATAACACAAGCTCAACACAATGGACCCCAAGAGTTAGTTCATGACCAGGTAGCTGTGTTTTGCCCATTTTCTTTTCTGCTGTGATCTTAGAGATGACAAGGAACAGGGGAGAGGGCAGTAGAATTTTCAGCAGCTAAAGGCCACCTCAAGCATTTGTGTGCAGGCATCAATTTGCAAGTCTTTTTTGCCAGAGCAATGTGGTGCTTACAGAGGCTCCTCAGCTGGTATCTGAGCAACTGGAAAAAGGATGGACCACTACAGCCTAGAGCATCAGCTGTTTCACCACCCAGGGCTGAACGCCAGGAGGAGAAACAGAATCCTGTACAGGTGTATCCTATATGTGTAAATGCTGTGGTAACAGGACAATGTTCCCATTCTATCTGTGTTGTGTTCTTTGGTACATGTTTCTCTGTCTTCCCCTTTTGTGTTTGCCACTTGTATCCTCTGTAATTTTGCTTTCAAGATCTTTCTTAGAAGAGATCATGTTTTGCCTGGAGCTCAATAACCCCAAGATGCACCTCTGCTGCCTGCTTGCTTGAAGGTAATGATGTGCC
Source organism: Horornis vulcanius (assembly GCA_013401035.1). Classification (NCBI taxonomy): domain Eukaryota; kingdom Metazoa; phylum Chordata; class Aves; order Passeriformes; family Scotocercidae; genus Horornis; species Horornis vulcanius. The sequence continues at coordinate 22,536 of VZUA01065245.1, forward strand.
AACAAACCCTGCTTCCCAGGGACTTTTTGTCAGACCACGCTCAAGTGTCTGCTAAGTTCTTCATGAAAAGTTGCTCTTGGTCACACATGGCAATGTAGAAGAGACCTGAGCCAACAAAAATTTCCAGAACTTATTCCATTCTTCAAAGTTTAGGGCACCAGAGAATGAAATGACAGCAAATGCTCTAAGCCCTCACCAATGCGTTAGTGGGAAAACTCGCAGCAGTTGCCTGTGGTGTTGGTATCATTCAAGCCCATGCTGTTTAATTTACTTTTGTGTACTAAAGCCATGGCACCTAACAGTATTGATAACTGAGAGTCTCATTTGTTGGTTTATTGACAAATTATAAGAATAAACGGCTCCAATCTTGGTTGTTTTCCTAAGCTTTAAACTTTGAATTTTACAAGTCATATGTTAAACACTCTGCTTCAGTCCTTTGTATCCAGACAGAAAGAAACAGATTGTAAAAATGTGCTTTGTGGGTGATGTAGAATTTTTCTCTTCTGGGGAATCCATCAGGGAGGATGTTTGCTGTATGAGGTCCCTTCAGCTCTTTAGATGCTCTCAGATGTTCATTCTCTTGACCTTTTTATTGCTAACATTTATTCTTCTTTTAATGATAAGCTCTCAGAACAATGCGGAGGGTTCAGTTCAAACTCCAAACAAATCTTACATCACTCTTGGCTTTCAACAGAGCTCCACACAGAACTCAGCAAGATTTCATTGAGACATTTCTATAGTGTTGGTTATAGTTCTCTAGGGGAGTACAGGGAAAATTACTTTTGGCTTTAATGTTCTGTATTCATTAGTCTGTGATTTGTTTGTTCCAGAGGCTGGTTATTTTCTCTGATACTGTGTCATTCTGTAAAGCATCACTGAGTACCAGAGAGTAACAGAGCATCTCTCGTGCTGCTGCTGATTCATGGCATGAACTTCTGCAGTGATGAAATACCTTGGTCACGTCAAGACAGCTTATTTCTAGATAGTAGCTAATATCTAAATACTAGATGTTATGTGGCAAGCTTGAAGGCCAGAAGATAATGTTCAAGAGTGATGTCTGTATTCAAAAAACGTAATTTGCTGGAAGCCAATGTAACCTTATTTGTGAGTATGGAGAATATACATGACTGTAAATTCAGGAACGTGCTGTTATTCAAGTACAAGGTTGAATAAGAAAGGTTAAAAAACCTGTTTTAAAAAAGCCTCTGAAGTCCAAGTGTACTGTTTATCATCTTGTCGTACCAAAACAAAATGTGTGCTTTGTGATGTTCTGTGATGTAATGTGATGTACTTTGACTTGGAATTCATCAGTGTGGTGTTGGTTTTCATCTTTCTTAACTTGCTGTTCTCTGACTTCCTTTTCCAGGCTTTAAAATTTTTATCCTGAGTTTCTTCTTTTGCTTTTAATTAAATAAAAAAGATAAGTGTTTTGTCCTCAGAGTCTACTGCCACACTAGAGAATTTAAAATTCTCAGGTGAGAGTCAGCGGAGATTATGATAGCCTAATTTC
>VZUA01065245.1:30086-40313 GCA_013401035.1 Horornis vulcanius
GTTTGGGTTAATTTTTTAATGCCTTCAATAAGTAAAAATAAAGGCAAATTACATGAATGAGCAAGGTGAAACTGCATCCACAGATGCTTTAAAAACTTTTCAGGATACTTTGTGGACCTCATCCACAGTAAATGAAGGTCTGCTGTCCATGAAAGGAGCTGAGTCAGAAGAGCAAGTGGGACATTTCCAGTAGTTTGCTGACCAGGTGTAGCAACTGTCCAGCAACTCTTTTCTGTAGGAAGGAAAGACTCCTTTTGATCAGGGCAAATTTGCACACCTGGTCATATTGAAGTCAGTCCACAGTCACCCTATTGACTTCACTGATATCACTAAAAATGTAATTAATTAAAACAAGCAAACAAATAAAAAAAAAAATCCATCCTAATTTTGCTTAAATCTAGTCATCCATTCTGGAGCTGTCTTTTCCATTGCCTGCCAGGGAACTACTCCCTAAGAAGGTAGTTGAAGGGAGAATGGGAACAGACCTTGTAAGGGTGTCTGTATAGACATCCTTTTCCAATGAAAAATGTCATTTTTTGTTATTTTCAAAATCACTGTGTGGGGGAAGGGGGCAGGCAGAGGAGTCTGTGCTGATCTGTGCTGCCCCTCCTGACACACGGCACACGGAGAGCATTCCAGGTTGAAAAGGACTCAGGTTTAAAAGGGCGATGGAATGAAACAAGTGGGAGTCGTGATGTTTTTTGTTACCCAGTGTTTCACACACCTCTAGCGGCAAACCCTCTTCGTTGCCAAGACAACCCCGAAGAAATTCGAAATCCAGAACAATACCCTGTGTACGAGGAGCCTCGTATTCTCTGGTGCACGCGTTCGTTGTGAATGTCAAGGGAAACACTGCCCTACCCTCCACAGCGACCCAGGTAAGCCCAGGTAAAGTTATAGGTGATGTCTGTGAGATTATAATGACTTACATTTAGAGATTGTTGTTCGTCCTGGCAGCTACCAAAGCTCAAAGGCTGGCTCTGAGAGCCTGGGCACTGCAGTGCAGCATTACCCAAGGCTGGCCAGGCAGCACCAGTGTTTCTGAGGCTATCAGACAAGTAAGTCAGGGCTGGGGCTCTGACTGTTCTCCCCAGCCAGTGCTGCATGTGAAGGTGTCTGCAGCAGGCAGGGAATGCCAGCCTGTGGTGATCTGCCTTTACAGCAGTTTCTAAAGATTTCTCAGGCAGCTGAATGCAAGGTTGTGCAGCCATAAAGGTCTTTTTGCTCCATAACTGGGATATACTGAGCTGTGCTCTGTCTCTAGGTCAATGGAAATATAAATGTGACTTAAACCTCTTTGCTTAAGATCTTGGCTCAATGCAGGACAGTGGAAGATCTGGAGCCTTGTGTGTGTTAATGCGTATTTATTTAAACACAGTGAATGAACCTTGGACAAAAGTCCAGGAGGTCAGAATAAATATCTGCAGGGACGCTTATAGCACCCTCTTGCAGGCAGAAACCTCAGGAACTTTTTTGTTTTTCAGAGAAATGTTATGTGCAGTTTGCAAATTATAAGTTTCACTTTTCCAGATCATCTCCAAGTCATCTTTAAGATTCCCATTGTATTCCCAGTGACAGGTAACAAGTGATAAACTTTTTCTGAAGAATTATAGGAATACTCTTTTTGCTATGCTTGAAGTTGTCATTAGGAATGGCTGCACCTTTAGGAAGTAATGTCAGCTCCCCATTTGGTTACAGCTCTTTGTTAAATAGGGGAGCAACACTTGGAGCAGGGGACACTGGATACCACCTAGCAATGCATCCATTTTGCAGTGCACCCAGTGTGAGGACAAACCCATTTTAGCCTGCATTGAATCATAGCAGCATCCCAAAAGTAAGCAGGAGAAATGTCGACATCTTTTGGATCCTTTCATTCTTTGGCTCTCTGCTGCCTCAGTTCTGTCCTTTCATATCAGCTGCCTGTCAGATGTTCCCAGCAGGAAACTTGGCAGTGTTACAGGTGTACCCTGGTGAACATGGTCTTTACGTGGGCAGGGAGCCCTGGGGGACTGCAGCTTCCGCTCTTCTGCTATGCTTCTAGAACCACATCGCATTCCTCCTTTTGCAATTGCATGCTGAGATACAACTCCAGAACTTCGGGCTATGAAAGACAGAGAGCAAGCAGTGGTAGTTTGGTTTGACAGGAGCACCAAGCCAGCAGAACAAAGCAGTTGGTGCTGACAACTCCATGTCTATAGTATTGACACTTGGGGCTTTTAACCTGAGGCTAGTATGATTTTAGTCCTGTACACTGAGCTCTGAAGCTGGGTGGTACAAGTGAAGCACAGTCAGACAGGAATTCACTTCAGAAACACTTACCTGTTTCAGAATAAGACACAGATGTAGATTAGCATTTGTGGAGCAGAGGGTCAGACTAATCAGTGCTGAAAAACAAGTGTTGCGTATGTGAGCATCATAGCAAGACACTCTGAAGCAGAGCTGGTTCTGCTTTCATGGCTCCATCAGCATTTCCAGAGCTTCAGCTTCCATGTCCGTGACAGTCTCTCCCTGGCTATGGGAGAAACCACAGAAGCAACAGTTCTGCACTGTGCCACCTTTGTTTTCCTGAAGAAGAAACTCTACAATGCACCAAGAACCATCACAACCTCATCCTGTTAAAAGACACATCCTGTTAGAGCTTCGGGTGAGGCATCCCTGAGCTCAGACCACTCTGATCCTCTTTTAGCACCTTAGAAACAAACTGAAAAGTCCTGACTGCTCAGGAACAAAGGAGAATGTGAAAGAACTGCAATTTCATAAACTATCGAGTGGGAGCTGGAGCTATTAGAGAACATCCCGTTCCAAAAGGAAACAAATGACAGCCTGACGCTGCTGGGTAGTAGTGACGTGTGCGGCCGCAGAGTGAGTCAGTCTGTGTGAGATTCAGATATGGACCTAGAGGGAAAACATTTGTGGCAGGAGGACTGATCACATGCTCATAGATGGAATTACCTCAGCTCATTTTTCATGCATGTGTTAATGTATTTGCTGCGCTTCTTCAGCAAAAGGCAAATAGTACAGAGGAAAACGTTGCATGTTGGAGATGCTCTGTCTCTTCTTGCAGCCTCCTGCTTCCCACCCACACTTCTGCACAGCCAGTGATAATGTATCACGAGCTGTGTTTTGGTATATCACTATTTCGTTCAGTAAGATGGAATGTGCTGCTGTTATTTTTGTGAATATTTATGTTTTTTGGAATCCCAAAATATTGGTCTAAAGGCATAGGTGAATTAGACAACTAAGTGAATTATTGTGAAATTATCAGTGAATTGATGTCTTGCTTTAATAGAACTCAGTTAAATGCTTGTATTCATTTAAAAATGAAAACTGAACCCTAAGGATCCTTTTAAGGCCTGAAAGGAGTCTGCAGAGCTGATTCTCTCTTACATGGGGGATGTGTAATTATGTGTAATTTGTGAAATGCATTGGCTTTTTACTGCAAAATTATGGTTGTGGTCCAAGATAAGAAACCTCGGCCATGGTTTAAGGGCAAGGAAGCTTTAGTAGTTATTCTACCTTGAGATGTTCCCATCTCAGCTTTTTTCCACACTGTTTTACTTCAGCTCAACCTCCTCCCAGCTGTATCTAAACAACTCTTCATGTGACTCTGCAGCAAGCTACATCAGGAACTGCTGGTGGTCAAGACTGTGAACAAAAAACCCTGTAAAATAGAAAGGATTTTGTTTTTTTCTTTTTTGTATATGTGTTTTGGTTTGGTTTTTGCTTCAACTAGATGAGTGCCAGATCAGCATTGCCCCTGGGAACAACTGCTCTGGCCCAGCTGAAAGGCCTGAGTGTTGTGTGGCGGCAGGGAAACTGGCAGGGGCTGATGGTGGGAACTCTGTGACAGCGCTGCCACCAAAATCTGCAAATCAGGAAACCATAGCTGGTAAAACATTGCTTCATTCAGCAGTAAAACAGAACAGCTGCTGTGTCTCCAGAGGGAAAAAAACCCAAAACCAAAAAAAACACCNTAGATGGCTACAGAATATGTAGCCAGGGTTGGAGGACAAAATGGGGGAAGGATTTGAGTTCAGGGTATAGAAGCCTCATGGATGAAAAATACCTCAGAAAGAAATATCAGAGATATTTTCAGGTGTTTGCCATCTCTTGTGCTGAAATGTCATAAGTGTACATGACATTCCATGGAGGTTCAGCCAAATCTAAAGCAGAATTGCAGGTCTGAGTTGTAGTCTAACCCTCAAACAGTACCAAAGTAGTGAGCTGAGAGCAAAAGCAGAACTCTCCTTGCACCGGAACTAAGAAGTTTGGGTTTTTCTCTCTGTGTACAATTGCCTTATTGATGTTTCAAAGCAATGTTGGACTGGGGGAAGCTCACCTGTCACCCCTTCCCACTAGACATGGAGGATCTATGCTGGTGTAGCTGAAGTCCATAGGTGAGCAAACTGCTCTGGGATAGCTCTGACCTCCAGCAGCACTAGAAGAAAATGGCTAGAAAAACATTTAATTAGACATTTTGGTTGTAGTAAAGCCTTGGCAAACGAGGCTGGCTGCTCTTGCCACCGAGGGAAAGGGACTAGCCTGAAGTAGGTGGGGTGCCTATCTCCCCAAAACGGCAAGCTGAGAGCTGGAGCTGTCATCCCGAGCCACATTATCTGCTGCATCCTTACATGTCCCCCCCTCTGCCCTGGCATGGGTACTTTCCCCTCTTATCAGTGAGGTGCCAGCATTTCATTTGCACAGCTGAGTGCTCTTGAACTGACTCGGTGCATCCATCAAGGTCATGAAGTCATTCAATCCCTTGCTGAAGTAGCCTCTGGTCAGGAATACAGGACTGCCTGCGATGCTGCTGGTCCGGCTTACAACACCAGAGGGATAACACCAGAGGGAAAGCTACAAAGTAGCTTTCCTGGAAGAGGTAATGGTTTGCCAGTATTGCAGAATGGTAGTTTTAAACCCATAAAGAGCTCTTATTGTAGTCTCAAAGCAGACTTGGAAATCGGCCGCGCCTTCTTTGTCCTGGTTCAGATGCAGTGCCAACGCAGTCAAAGAAAAAGGTGTTTGCAGCATGTGCCCGTGTCCCGGGGTAGCTGGCACAGGTGGTGGCAGCCGGCAGTGCTTTAGCACCACGCCGGGGCTTCTAGGAGAGGGTCTGCTTGCTGGCAAGCATGAGAAACAGGGCTTCTGCAGCTGCTCCTCCGGTGGCTCACCGATGGCATCCCCCACAACAGACCGCTTGATGCAGCCGTGTTGAGCGATGCTCCCACCGACAGCCCCGGCCCTTTTCCTCGGCACAAAGCCCCGCTCCCAGCGAATGCCGAGGGCAGCCCGAGGAGAGCTGCGAGAGGCTGATGTCACTGCCCAGCCTCCCGGCGTGACTCATGCGGGAAACAGAGAGCTCTTCATGGGCCGTGGAAAACACGAGCTCGTGGAGGGGCCTTGCTCCGGGAGGGAAAGAGAACAAAGGTGCGGGAATAACCCAGGGAGCTCCGGGAGGGGGCCACACCTCAGTCCTCAGGACTGAGAGTGGAAGGAGGTCACCTCCTATTTCGGATTTCTTCCCTTGGGTTGTTTTGAACAACTCTGCCCTTGCTCTAAGAAAGGATCAGGGTGGGGGAGGATGGATTTATTTGAGAGGAATTCCCTGCACCTTGAGCTGGCTGAATTAGTCAGGAGCAGGGGTGATGGAGCAGAGGAGGATGGTACATGTCTTGAAAGGTGCGTATGCAGGGAACTCAGGCTCCCCCAGCAGCACGAGCAGTCCCTCAATAAGGTGCCTCTGTAGGGGTGTCTCCCTGCCCCTAATTCACACGGCTGGAGGTGCACAGCACCAGGGCAGCATTCTTAGCAAGGCACAGGTGAAGCAAATTCCATGAATGAAAACAGGGATAACCAAACCTGCTGCCACCAGACAAGGGAGGTCATTAACAGTGTCTGCCAGAGGTGTCATGATGGAGGGCAGAGGGAGTCAGCTGTAGAGCTGGTGCTGCTGCCTCACAGGGAACAGGCTCACAACACCATTTCTCTGTTTGTAAAGTCAAATTCCTAAAAGTGACAGCACTTGTGGTCATGGTGATGTGGAGAGTGGTTTCTGAGCACTTCCAAAAGTCTTTTGAGATTGTCTAAAGTAAGGTTTCAAGCACTGATTATTATGTAATGTGTTATATCTAATTATATGAGCCTTGAAACTGGCCATTTCCCCTTTCTTCCGTCATTCTGATGTAAGTGGGTTCAGGAATACACTGACAAAAGAATACTGTTTCTGTGAACAATCCCATGCAACCCATTTTTGCAGATTTTCATTGAAGGTTCAGAACTAGCAAATTGAAATAATCCTACAAATTTATATAGAGTCTAAACTGGCCACTGCATCTGATTCTTCTAAATTGTTCTTTTAAATCTGCAAGGAACCAAGTGAAATCTTCAGATTTAAATACCATTGAACTGTAGGATTTGGGAAATTCAGATTCTACTGTACATCAGCTTCTGAGCCTGAAATTAGGATTTGTTATTGTGGCTGCACATGCTGGGAATCACAATGAATAGCAAACCTGGAAATTCAGTCCTTAATTACAAACTATGTGCAATCAAAAATAGACAAGCCAGTTCCATTAATGGAGAGGCAAGCAGAAGCACTGAGTGTGATCTCCTATAGACATGAGGTCACACTTGAACGTGGATATGGTTGTTAGGATTTTGTAAAGATGCTCACAAACTGCAAGGTTTCATGGATTTTCTCGTGACCAGAGATTTGCACCATGTTTACTATTTGCTATTCACTACTATCACTTTTCACTAATAGAGTCAGGAAAACAATATCAGGTGACTGGTACAATTGATCAACATATCTAATGAATAGCCAGGACTGAATAGAGGGGTAAAGAGACAGTGAATGCGTTCAGGTGGGAAAGTGATAGCCCATGATTTTTCTGGGAAACAAATACATTTTGAAAAATATCAGCTTTAGTTGTTGAACTAACTAAAATAGGGTCATGTGCTAAATTTGCAATTAATACTATTTTAAAGAATAGATCAAACAGCTGAAGCAGATTTCCTCTAACTGACAAGTTCCATTAAACAAGAAAGCTCATTCTTAGTAGGAGATTTTAATATAACACTGAGAACAGAGAACAAAACAATGAATGGAAACATATCAGCAGTCAATTTCCTGAGTATTCAAGCCCGCATTATACTTTGTTCTTTGCTACAGCCACAGCTCTGTAATTATCAAGCATATTCATGGGACTTTTTCCTATTGACACTCAGCGTGAGTGTGGCTGGAAAGAGATTAAGCTTTTGTGGCAGCCATTTGAATTTGTCTAACTAAAAACAACCTGCAAGGCTGTGGGGAGCTGTGTGTCTCGGGATTTGTGATGGTCTACAGAAGCTGTGGGTCACAGGTTCAGACCTGTGTGTTGGGTGTGTGCAGGGCTTGTAGCACTGGACCCCTGTGGCTGCAGTCACTGGCACAGCCACAAAACAGACTGATGATGGAGCAGATGCTTCAAGTTGTTCCTCTGTTACATGACTAAGACATGCTTGTTGGACCATGAGTGGCATCACTGGGTAAGCCACTGCCTATTGGTTTTCCTCAGAAAAGGAACTTTGTTCCTGCAGGATTTTATCTAGTCTTTCTTGTAGACACTATTGCTGCTTCTCAAGCGATAATTCAATATAACTCTAGGCCAGGTTTTACCCTCTCCATGCTACTAGTGGAGCCTCATTTTTTTATTAACCATTGTCTTTGTGCCTCTCATACACTCCATGCCTGGGAATCCACTGCCGTGTGGGATTTCTGGGGACCAGCCTTTCAACAGCTTTTGGTGCAGGTTTGCCTCTCTGCAGTTGATATGGAGAGAAGTAGTGGTGAGTGAGAAGCAGCACCTGGAGCCTGCTGGTGATGGCTGTGAGGAAAGAATAGGAGTAGTATGTGGCAAGTGGACTGCAGGGACAGGGAACAGGATGAGCTGGTTGCATCTCCAATCTGAGGAAATCCAGAATGCTCGTGTTAACTTTTCTGGAGCCTTGATTTCATTTGTAGTAACCTGGAGTTTCCTTTCCACAGCTGGTCAAAGCTGTGCCCATCCACTATCCAGGCAGGAAATATCTCTCTGAGGGAGTACCATATTTCTTTGCTGTTTGGTGCAAGTGTGGGCTTCTCAGCTTGTGGCCTTGCTTCAGCCCTCAGATTTGGACAGGCACCATGTCTTTTTACACAGTTCCCTGTTTCTGTGTAAACAACCATTTTAGCCAAAGATGGAAAACCAGAATCCTGTTTACTTAGGCTCCTTTGCAGTCCCATAGAGCAGGAGCAGCAGTGCTGGTGTTGTGGCTCAGCTCCAAATCAGGTAATTGCTGTGCATTTTGCCCTACTTACACAACCCCCATAATTTCAATTAGAACAATTGTTTTCATTTTTCTTTCCTGCTTTGTCAAGTATTAATACAGTTGCTGTTAAGCTGCTCATGTGGGCCCTCACCTAGGTGTTGTGTTTCCATGGTAAAAACAGACATCCTCGTGTGCATACCTGAACCAAATCCCCATCGGCACAGGCTGATGTAATTCCATAATAGGGCTGTGTTGATTTGCACCACACGAAGACACAGCTTTCCTATGCAGAGAGCCACATCCTTCTCTCCAATTAAAGGCTCTGTATGAATGCCTATGATCTATGTATTTTTCTACTCGCTCTCCATCTTTGCAAGCAACATGAGGTTTGGGTAGTAGTTCACACTTCTGGTCACAGTGGTAGTCTCTAGAGAATACAACATGCCTTCTTTTAATGTGCTTCCCCCCAGCTGTTCAAGAGTGGATCTATAGGGATATCTGAGGTCTTTCACTCTTGGCTGTAGTGTGGTAGATAGAGTTTGTGATGTTTGATATGTTACGAATTGCTGGAACATGTGTTCTTTGGAAACAAATCTCTCTAAATTTATCAGGAGAATTAAGGACGTGGAAGGATGCCTGAAAGCTACAGAGCAACAGGAGATTACATGTTTGCAGCTTAAGCCACCTGGCATATTGAGCATTCATGTTCACAGCTGAGGGCTCCAGCACTTATTGTGCTGTTTATGTGATCAGAAGAGCCTTCTTTTCATCTGAAAAGATCTAGGCTTAAAATGGCACGTGTTTGAGCTGGTGGGCTCTGTGTCACACACTGGAGTGAAGTTTGCTGTCTGATTTTCTAGTCTCTCACGTGGCCCATCAGATGGTTATCAGCATCATATGCATGCACTGAAAGGATTGATGTTTGTGTGCATGAAGGCTTGAGCAGATCATGGCTTGGGTTGCTCTGCTGCTCAAGGCTGTGGTGGCTGGTGTCATGGAGACCTTTCTAGTGACATCACAGGGAATACAATTAAGCTGTTATATTTTATGTAAAATAAGTAGGCATTGCCTTTCCCAGGACTCCTTTTGGACAGTTTTCTGAAATGCACAGAATGCATTCATGGCTAGGTTCTCAGCAGACAAAGCTGGGAGCAGATCCTTTGCAAACATTGAGTTGACTCATAGGAGTCAGTTCAGTTGCCTACCTGTACGAAGGAAAGTGACACAGAGTCCTCAGGCAGTGCAAGGGAGAGTGGCTGTATTGCAAAAACCAGGCCTTTTTAAGCAGTTAGCCAGTTTCAGTTTAAATAGTTTTAAGGCACAACAAGTCCAAGCCAACCAACCACCTTGCACCACGATGTGGACACGGGGCAGTCACGCAGTGCATCTCTCGCGTCTCTCTCGTCTCTCGCATCTCTCGTGTCTCGCGTGTCTCTACCCCTATTCCAGCTCAGTCACTCTCCCATAGTTCCCTTCTACTTAGCCTAAGTAGCAGGCCTGAGTCATGATTTTACAAGGGTAACAAGGCCCTTATTTTTTAAGTCTTTACCTATATGCAACACATACACATATGTGTGTGGCACTCCATAGGATATGTGATATACTACAGTGCCTCTGTGTGTCCCACATGAGCTCCATCTGTCCCTAAAAGAGGATGTGAATCTCCTGTAGGCGCTGACTTTTACCTGCCTTAAGGGGGTCACAAACCTTTCAAATAGCTCTATATACTTCTATTCAGATACCTGGAGCCCACCCACTGGAGAAGTGCTCCAGCTGAACAAATACTGACAAAATTTGTCTTTAAAATGAACTGTTGGGAAATGAAAATAAGTAAAATTTTCCTTCTACATTTAAGCTAAGGCTGTACCTCAGTACTGGTGGGACTTGGACTGGCACCTTCACAGTCTGGTTTGGAGAAACCTGGAAATTGAATGAATG
>VZUA01065245.1:51291-69878 GCA_013401035.1 Horornis vulcanius
GTAACTAAGCCAGAGCCCACCTAAGTGAAAAGTCTGGAATAGGAAATTACCTAAATGACATGCCAGACAGTGATCTCAGGGAATCACAGAGCCAGGGTGTAAATGGGCAAAGGAAAACAAAAGGTTTTGAATGTAAAAATTTAATGTCATTTCTTATTATTTATCTCATTGCTTTGTAGTTCCCAGAAACCACATTCAAAGGTTACTGTACACAGGCCCTCCAGTAGGAGCATAAGTGAGCTATAGGAATAAATCCAAACTCCATCTGAACTGACAGGCTGTTTTTCAGGGCTAGTTATGCAACATGTTAGTACCTCTAGGTATAGGACCAGTGGGATTTAAACTTGTACAGCAGATGGTCCATGCATCATTGCTGGAATGCGCCTGCTGACCCTAGGGCAGAGCCTGAATGGACTTCAAAAGAGAGACTGAGCATGCTTCAAAGTGTTATTGTTTAAATGTTCCACTAAATGGGGACTCCGGAACAAAATATCTAGCTGAGGTCAGTCTGAAAAATGTCAACACACATAATGAGAAAACAGTATGTTGTGTGAGAAGGAATATTTCATAGGGTTATTGTGGCTATTCTGAGTTGAAAAAAACCCACGTTTTAATGTGTGTCAGCAGATTATCATAATCTAATCTATCATAATCTCTTTCTTCATGAGCTTCATTTGCTTTTGTTGGAAAGAACAAGGTCTGTATGTGAAAGTCATAAATACCTTTGGAAAGTGTGTTTTGTCCACAGTCAGGTACACTGGGAGAACTGTCAACCAAAGTTATGGCGAAGTGTGTTGCAATACAGCATTGATATAGCCCTGAAAGCCACCCTCCCACTCATTTCAGAGGACCTTATGTTTGGTTTGAGAGTGTGATCCTGTGAATTCTAATCATTACTGTGTTCTGTTTTGTTCCTCTCAAAGCCCATATTGCCTTCTCATAGCACGTTCTTGCACTGGGGTAATCCATAAGTTTTGGCTTCTCTTAATGCCATTCAGGGAGGATTTCAGAAGGAAAGGGATTCGGTTCATGTTTAAATCAGTAGGTTTAATATCATGAAGGAAGATTTCTTGGACAAGTCAAGTTTAACAAGATCAAAACTTCAGTAGAAAATTCAAGATTCAGCCTTTGACTTGCTGGTTCTTGAGCTGCATCTTGGGCATTGCAAATATCAATGGTCTGGTAGCTTTTGGTCTACAAAAGCTTACTATGTTGGCCACTGGCGATTCAACATGGGTGGCTAAAACATTATTTATTTCCTTTGCTGGAAGCAAAGACCAGCAACCTGAACTTTCATAGCATCTTGTCCTGCTGGGGCATGCCTGTATCTTGATGGAGACACATTGCAGTAACACAGATTAAAAGTTAACCCTCCCTGCAGATGTAATAAAGATCCAGTGCCAGGAAGAGCAAACAAGANGTAGATTCTCTGTGTCTTTGTAACATGTTGTAACTGACACAAAACTTGAATAACTATCCATGTAAGTGGGTCAAAAATAGCATCCACACCCTCCCTGGAGTCCCGATTGTTGCACCCAGTATCACTACTCAGCTGTTAGCTGTGGCCCAGATGAAGCAAAAGCCCTGTAATCTTACCTAACTGAGTGTGAATTCAGCAAAGCTTTCAGGCTTTTGCTTATCTTCAGTGTATGCTTAACTTCGGTAAGTATAGAAACTCTTTGTTAAATAAGACCTATAAACCTGCAGAGAGCTGATAAAAAATCAGTTTCACATTTTTTATCCTGTTTGCCAAGTGCTACAAATAGCTGATACTTGATGTGTAGGTTGTTGCAACGATTCAGTGGCCAAAACTCAAAAGTGTGTCAGTAAGTTAAAGGTGAGCTGTTATCTCAGTGTTCCCAAAGCTGAGAAGTTACAACACATTTCTGATTAACATAATTTGTTTTAGGAATTCTGGTTCCCTGGAAATATTGTCACTCCAGAACAAATGCACTCTGCAAATTCTCTGAACTTCAGCTTGTTAAACTGCTCATGGAGAACAAAAGTTATGAGTCAAGACAAAGTTAGTTTGTGACAAAACTTTGCACAACAGGGAAATAAACTCCAGTAAACTGAAAGAAAAGATATTACATTTATTACTCAGTTTGCATTTTTACTCAAGTATAATAAGACTATAACCATTTTCTTACAACATCTTACAAAGAAACTTGTTCTGAAAGTGATGTATGGTGAGAACTTGCATCTAAATTGGGTACATCTAAATTAAACTGAATACAGAGCACTCCTAAAGGTGGCTTTTGGTTAGAGCTAGCCAAGGAACACAGAAAAGAACTCACAAATATTGAAAGAAAAATCACCCCCAAACCTCAGAGGCTCCTCCCTCCATACACTCATTGTACGGGAGTATTTTGGGGATAGCATATTTATTTGGGTTTTTACTTTGCAGGCAAGTGGTGGCCAGTTCTTGCTCAGAACGTGCTATTTGGTATTCTCCTCTTAGAGTGCAAAACATGGCCAAGTGTTTTGCTGAACAAGGAAGGACTTATAAATGCACTGGGCAAGGCCTAAAACACTGCAGCTCTGGCTTCAGTAGGTGGCAGGGATTCTTCAAATTCTCTTGTTCATTTACATTAATCAAACAAACAAAATTCCCAAACCATGAAGCCCACAAATTATGTATGTAGCCAGAATATGTAATCACAAGTTCCCCTTTTGGTTACTTTTATCTTCCCTCTCACTCAAGCTTTCCTCTCCCTATATATTGCTGCTGGTCTTTATTAAGCCTCACATTCTACAAACATTTATGTGCATGATTTACTTCGTGCTTGTAAGCAGTTGCAGAGTGTTCAATAGGTGTTAAATAGATAATGAGCTAGAACACAACAGAACTGCATATCTGCACAGATTGGACTAAAGCTGGTGAAGTTACAGCTGTGCAGAAAGTTCAGTACATGAGGAAGAGTTTGCAGGGTTTTAGCTTGTGGGCTGTACCAGAGCTGGCATTTATTTTTGTGCAGCACCTGGCACAAAAGGATTCCAAATCTCACTAGGATCCCTGGATCCCTAGATATGCTGCTAGTAGTGAACTGCTCCAGGGACTATAATTGGGCACCAAAGGGCAAGTACTCAGAGTTCACAAAGACTCTAGCATGTGGTATTGCCAATAAATCTGCTGACATTCACATCTGTAGATTGTTCGTTCAAACAATCCTGTTTTGGAATACTAAAACATTCCTACCACCCATCAGCTGCTACCTTACCTCTTTAAAATAAACTTTCTTAATGGGCATGTGCCTGGATCACCAAAGAGACTATCAAACTTGGCACTGCAGAGGGAAAGCCAAGCCGGGTGCTAGTGATGGCTCTGCATTCTTACTCTCAAACATCCTGTCATCAGATCAAGGTCGTGGCACAATGACATGTGGCATGAGCTCCCTGCCTGCACACTGCCTGTCCAGCATTTAAATCATCATTATTCCAGGAATTTGTTGCACACTATGGTACAGGGATACACATAATATCAACTAAGGGAAAAGTGAATGACTATAAGCACTTTGTCACAGCTTCAGTGGATATTCAGCAGTGACAACACAGTGCCAGGCTGAGGGGCCCAGCTGGCAGCTGGCAAAGCATGTTTTATGTAGCTTTGTGAGCACAGACTATGCAAATGTATTCAAAGGATGTTCTCGAGGCAAATTGGTTGGAGCTAAATTTGCCCAGATGCTCTTCAATCTGCTTATTAGAGTCCTTAGCTTGAAAATTAGCTGGAACTGATGAGTCAAACCAGAGCTGACTTTAGGATTCTTGCATATTAGGAAACCACAACCAGATTAAATGTGTGCATGTCTATGCAGCTTGGAATTTCAGCTCTCAATGCCTGATCCCTCTATTCCCAAGATGGGGCTTCACAATGCTTAATATGTGGAGAGCTCCTGGAGAGGCCTGGGCAACTGTTTTGCCTTGAGTTTTTATGTTAAGAGAAAATAAAAAAACAGTTTTCTCTTCCATCATGGCCTTTGATTTTTATACTTGCATCTCATTTTGCCTGCAGAGGCACTCGCTGGCAGTGAACTCATGCCTTCCCACTCCTGTTGTGTTCCATTACCAAAGGTGAATAATCAAGACAAATATGAAGAATGAGAGAAGTACGTATACTTGTTTATGCAGATAATGAATGTGAAGGATGAAATCATCTTAATCTTGAACTAAAAACAACTACTTCAGGATCCTGTTATCGTAGCAAAAGATACTGGAAGGAGGTGGGATTGTGTTGTGTCAATGACAGTGGTACTTCTGTTTCCTTGGACTTCTTTCCCATATAAGAAGACTGTTAAGAGAAATTATTGGAACCTTTCTTTCACCTGAGTATTGACTTCAAGAAAGAAAATTGTGTCTTGAGCAGTGGTTTAAGCCAGTTTCTCCAAGACAACTGGTAGAAAGTATCTGCTTGCCCACAGGGCATTTTCATAGATTGGCCATAAGTACTCCCCATTTGTGCCACCTCTGCAGTCACTGGCAGAGCTCCAGGGCAGCAGCTCTGCCATCCCCCTGCCTCTGTCACCCTGTGTCAGACACTAGCTTGGATCAGCCTTGCCCTTGTGGCAGCTACACTGTGTCTGACCCCTGCCTGGGTGTACAAAGGTGGGAAAAGGGTGGGCCATTTCCTGCGCTTAAACAACTGCGCACTGTTAGCTCAGGGACAATTGAACCTCTGGTGTTTATACTCTTTGTCTGGATAAACTGTATGGACACAGTTCCAATGCAGCCACCAGGAGATTTTCTTGCTGATATTCATGGTGCCAGCATTCCAGCCTTAATGTGTATTTTGGGCATCCCCATCTTGAATCAATACCTCAAGCCTCTTAAAACTTCGTTGCGGTTATGTTTGGATTTATTCTTTAATATTTTTCTTTTACTGAGGTAACCAAAGCTGAACACAGTTTTATGACGTAAACTCTTCTCCATGCTCTGTAGAAGGTAAATGTCACCTAACTGTGATGCATTTAGTCTACTTAAGTATTCTCAAAGAATTTGACACTGAAGATGTCCTAAGGGATTGGCCCCCCAATGCCACATTCTGGGATTTGAGTGCTCAGGTCAATGTAAAGCTCCAAATATTGCTGAGGCACAGATATTCAGTTTCTCACACGTCACAGAACCTGAAAACATTTTGCACACACTACTGTGTTTGTAAGNCCAGCTTTTCTATTTGTGTTGCAATGATTGGTCTCCAGCTATGAGAAAATACAGAAAGCTTCTTATATAATAAATTTTGAGTAATCCTAAAGAAGCCAATTCCTCCCTCCCCAAAACAACACAGTCTGTGTTCCTTCAGAAACATCTTTGTAAATAACACCAGAAACTGAAAATGCCTTTCTGGTCCCATAGGCTGGGATAGGACTTATAGTTGCACTGACATTCGGTCCATATATGCTTATAATTTCCTCCTGAATTCTTCCCTGCCTTCTTGATGGTGTGTTGGATCTGCTAACAGTGGAGAAGGTTCTGTAGAGGTGACACCATCTTGTACTCAGGAGATACCAAGAGTTAAACTTACTTGGATATTTTGCTTACCTTTGCATTCAGTTTGTACATCTCCTGGGACAGCATGCAATTTTTTATCATGAAAAACATTTGGAAAAAAAAGCTTACAGAAAACTATAGATTTAAATAAAAACAAAAATAAGCCCTACCAAACAAACTAACCCTTGTATTTGTCCATAGAGCTTACTGACTAAAAGATAATGGCATAGAAGATTCCTGGATTTATGGTTCCCCAAAAATCCTTTTCTTCCTCAATGGCAATTATACTCCTAAGAAAAAGTCAGATGCCAGATCTAGCCCTGGCATCTGGATTTTTCCTAAAACCAAGAGGCTTTTCCAAGCCTGATGGTTTCAGATGTTATGATTGAGGTTTATTCATTTGTCTTCTCTTCCCATGGCTGTTATTTCTGTATTCAATACCACTGTTATATCTGTTGCTTTAATCTTGCTACTTATATGGTCTCCACCATTGCAGTGTTTGAGCATATCCCAAAAATTATTTCTAAAAACTTACATAAAACCATTAGAACAATAACAAACCCTCCTTCCTTCCAGCCTTATCCGAGGCAGGAGTTTGAGCTTGTATGTGTGTGAGTAACTTACTGAGGCAAAACTGAATTGAAGAAATAGGTCCTACCTTCAGCTGGGAAAACAGTGTGAAAGGCTGGCACAGGAGAGGCCACAGTGGTTACCTCATCTGCTACAAGAGTTTGCCAGGACTAGATGTGCTTTCCTTACTTTTTCTGCTCCTTGACCCCAGCTCAATAGAATTTTCTATGATTCCTTGAATCTGGCAAGTTGTAAAATTTTTGAGGAGCAGAGGGTAGGCATGGGATTTTCTTTTGACAAAGGGCTAGATCTGCCTGGAGATGAGCTGATCAGCTGTCTCTGGAGGTGTTGCTTCTATTTATTCTGACTGCATTTGGATCAAAATCAGTGTTTCTGTGCATCTCCTCTCCATCTTTGTCTGGGGATTGTTGTTTGTTATTGCTGTGGACACTGTAGCCCCCACAAGACAAAATTCATCCTGCAAATTCAGTCTCTGTTTTAGATAGCTTTCTCTCCAGAGGCTGTGAGTAGTTTTTAATGGCTTGTTGAGAGCCTGGTCTTACCTGTTACCCAGTTTCTCTGCTTTGGAAAGGCAGTCCAGGGGAAGGAAATGTTGATGAGTCTGAAGGTCCAACAGCTTTGCGGAAGTGGGAAAATACTACATGCTTGAAATGGTCAAGGTAGTGGTGAAGATTTAAGTGCATTAAATCCTATGTGAATAAGAACAAGCTGAAGCTCTTGCCAAGAGCTCTGAATCCAAGAACAGCAAATGGAAGAATTACCAATGTATAAAAATATAAATAAACTCATGCCAACATTAATTGGAGGAACATGTCCTTCACACTAACCTTAGCCTGTGTGACTCTACCTCAGCTGTAAGGGACATGAGCCCTTGATTCCTCTGTAACCAATAGATATAACCCTTGTTTCCAGCTAAGGGATTAAATTGCACATGAGGGAATAATTGAATGCTGAATGGCATTTTTCACACACCTCTTTTTAGACCTGGATCAACAAAAAGAAATATCATTATATCTCATATTTGTGCTAGAAATGGAGCAATTTGTGTACTTGCAGGAATGAGATACAGTTGTCTCAGAAGTTTGTGCTGGCAATAGAACAGGCAGCTGTCAACGCTTCAGCCTAGAAGTAGATGCAGCTCATTAGGACAGTTGGATGTCATCAGATTAGCTGGGCTTGGAGATAGGGTGAGACAGGAAAACATATGACAAGAACTGGCATCGCAAAACCTCCCCCTTCAGAAATACTACCTCAAAACCAAGGAATGTTGTGGCTGATCATAGCCAATATCAATACAATATATCCTAGTTTAAGGGCAGACTTGCCAAGAATTTCAGCATGGGTTTCAGTGCCCCTGGTACACATAAAAGTTATGGCATTGGTTCTGGATTATTTACTGGGACTCCGGTAATGATGTTCCTGGCATAGCACTCCTCGCAAACACGTACTTTGGAGGAGTTCCGATACTTTTTTTATTGTCCTCTAGAGCTGTGGTGGCAAGCTGTGTGAAATCTATCCAGAAAACTGGAAGAAATCAAAACTAAAGGGGAAAAAAACAACCAAGCCCGATTAAAGATGTCAAAGCCCTTTCTTGTTTAGACCTAAAACAAGGTCTGAAATCAATAGAATATGTGTTGACTGTGTAAGAGTTGTGGGGGAGGGAGTTTTAGATTTTCTTTCTGTGCCCCTAGAGGGTTGCCTGGTATATTCTGTACAGTTCTGGGACCAGAAAGATGCTTTCAGACTGGAAACAATTCAAAGATGAATAACAAACAAAAGCAACAGCAAAAAATACCTGAGTGGCAGCAGGGATTAATTTCTAAGAAAGCTTAAACAGACTTGTGTCGATGACAGGTCAAGGTGACCAAGGCCCTCAGCAGTACTCCATGGATATGTAAAAAAATGTAAATGGCAGCAGGCAGATGAAGTGTTTGTCAGCATGCATTGCCATGGTTTGTTTTTGTGTTCAAAAGCTCTTTGTTCTAAGCACACTTCTCTTTTCAGAGCATAAGCTTTAGCTTTTCAACCCAAGCAGCAGGGATGCCTTATGTTTCTCTAGGACTTTTCATCAGATCATCCCCCAATGCTTTAAAAGGGTGAATTAAAGCAGCTTCACATTTAGAAAAAAAAAATAGAAAAGGATTAATTTCTTTCTTCCAAAATGCAGTCAACTCTGGTGTAAAGTAAAAGAGGTTCTGGATTCTTCAGTGGGTAAGATCCTTTTCCCTTTACGTTGCTGCAGTCACAAAGGACTTGTTACCCAACCTGAATTCCTATCTGGGGACACTTTGAGCAAAGGAAAGAATGGCTCCCCAGTTATGGAGAGTGTGCTGCAGCAAGCTGCAGCAGGAATAGAAGTTGTATAAAATTAAAACAGAGGGGAGGAATAAAAGAGAGAATTTCAATTTCCTTGAAGGGTGTTAGGCTTGATCACCATAACTGCTGCCTCCATTTTTAATAGCAGTGACGATGTACTGACATTTGAGTGATTTCTCTGCTGAGCAGCACCTCTGCTTACTCAGTATTGATTTGGGGTTGCTAGAGCAACACAAAAACCACTTCCTATAGAGTGTGGATGTGCTCTGCAGACATCCCAGGCCTACATGGTTAGCAGAAGTTAGAAAACTTCACAGAGAAAATACAATGCAAGGTACTAAGAGAGGTGGAAATCTTAAATAGAGATGTAAATTTGACCACTGTTTAGTCAATGCTAAGGGAAAATAGGAGCATGATGGTCTTAGAACTTCTTTTAGGCAGCTTTTAGTCTGTTAGTAATCAAGAGGAGATTGCTTTATAAAAAATATAAACAATTTTGGTTTTATTTGAACAGCTCCCTTCAAATACTGTTTTTGTGTACGCTAACATGTGACACCCATGTGACATTGTTTTAAGCCTTATACTTGTGTTCAACATTCATTTAGCTTTCATTACTGACAAAATTTTAATGCCAGGGGATGTACAAAACCTGCTGAGTGATTTTCAGAATCTTCTGTTGTTGGAAAATTCTTAATGATTGAATACTTTATTAATTGCTTCGATTTTATCTTATTCCTGGCTATTGCCACAGGAATCTTGAGGGTTTGCAACAAGGAAGATCTGTACTCCCTAAATTATAATTTCTGGGATTATGCTAAAGCATCGTGTAAAAACAAGTATTAATTATTATTCAGATTATTCTGTTACAAACATCTAATTGAGAAAAAAACAAGGAATTTTAGGCTGTTTACTAATAAAATAACCCAATTATTGCTGGAGAATTTGATTTGCTACTCAACTGGTGTGATCCTGAGAAAGAAAATTCAAGGTCTGCCTAACCTGGAGATTTTTCTCCAGCATACTTTCTACTGAACTGGGAATTGTTTGAGTAGTGTTTGTGCTAGAAGTATTCCCAATGCCTTTGATGTTGAGCTTTTTCTTGTTGTCTGTGGTGTGTCCTTGGCTATAGCAATAATGCAGCAACTTCTCATTTCCCTCATATTCTCAGAACAATTGAAATTTTGGTCCGTGCCCAGAGAATCATAAAACCGTGGACCATAAACTTAGGGGAGTGTTTCTACAGGCACTGGTGATGAAATTACTCCTGGAATATAGCAGTTATTTAAAATTTCACCTTGCTGGAAAGTACTGGCAGCCTGAAAGGAGGAAAAAACACCAGACAGCTTGAGAGCCTCACACATAACAAAAGATTAGAAGAATGGATTTTGACCCAAAAGACAAGTGGTGATTTTGACATGAGCACAATCACAAAGGTCAATGTGGATGTTAATACAGAAACATGGGAGAGAGCTCATTTGCTTTATAGCTGAATAGAGGGATGCAGTTCCTCTACATTTATTCCCTGATCTAGATACAACATGGCTAAAATGATGTATTGCGTAGCTGGGCTACAGCCAGGTCATAGTCCCACCAGCCAACGTGCCCTGGCCACAGCAACTCCTTGGAGAGCATCCCAGAGCAGTAGCAACCAGTGGTTGGCAACTACGTGTGGTAACCATGTCCCCAGGCCACCAACACACACAAGGAGTGTTGGGCTAATGTATGACATTGTTGCAGAGAAAATGCCCTTTGACTATTAGACAACAAATTCCAGTAATGTGACTGGCTGGGAGGCAGGTACACACAACAGACCCACTGCCAACAGCTGGGGGGTACCTAAATCTAGATGGGGCAAAATATTAGAAACCATGCAGAGTCTGCAGTGGCCCAGCACAGGCAGGGAGACAGCTGATTTGTGGGATGCTGGAGGTCTGCAGAGATCTCAATGGGTCTTGGCCTTCTCTTCCATCTCTGATTACTGCCTTGCCAGCCTTGGAGTACATTATTGTTTATTACCCAGAGGGAACAGCTGAATTCCTTCTACAGCAATAATATTTTTTTGTGATGCCAATGCCATGACCTTTATTCATGAAAAACAAAGTACAAATGGGGAAAGCAGG
The DNA here is from genome assembly GCA_013401035.1 of Horornis vulcanius. Classification (NCBI taxonomy): domain Eukaryota; kingdom Metazoa; phylum Chordata; class Aves; order Passeriformes; family Scotocercidae; genus Horornis; species Horornis vulcanius. The sequence goes on from VZUA01065245.1 coordinate 61,803, forward strand.
GTGGAGCTCTGTCAGAAATGTGATGCAAACAGCTACAAAGATGTGGCTGTGCTCCTCCAAAGCCATTTCCCACCAGGTAAGGATCAGAGCAACAGGCATTGCAAACACAGCAGAGATCCTATCTGATATTTTGTTAAGCTAATTGCCTATACCTAATAGCAAGGCTTAATAAAAATTGGCAAATTGAACTTTTGGTCAGATTAGACAACATCAACAACAATAGTTTCCAAAGAATTTATGGAAACAAATTCCCATTCCAGGTATCTGCTGATATTTTAAAAAAGCCAGCCTCTTTTCTGGCATTTGTGAAAGTAACATGAACAATTCAGTAGGAGAAGAGCTCCCATTTTGTTGTGGAAACAGTCTCCGCAGTACCCTTGAAAATTCATCCTGAGGCAATTTTGAAATAATTAATGCTTTTGCTCTTACAAAAACATCTTCATGTTTAGAGCAAACAGCTGTTTTGGTGGTGGAGAACATCAGAAACATGACCTGTATTTAAACCTGTATCTTACTGGGAGAGCTGGGAGCTTAAAATTCTGGCAGTGACACAGGCAAAGATTTCTGGGGTGACATGAATTCAGTTTGAAAGGAAACCTGAGTTGAAGCCAGGTGGAGTGGGCATGTGGTAGTGCCCTCTGCTCTGGCCGGAGATGCTACCTGTGTCCTGAGCTCCAGCAGGCCAGAGGATGTGCCTGATAGATGCTGTACCCCTTTCCACACGGTATCACAGGGCCTCCAGAGGCTCTGGATGGAAAAGCTCCCAGGGGTCCCACCACACTCTTCCACTGTCTGCCTCTGCTGCATGATTTATTCAGCTCTCTCACGCAGTCCCAGGCGCTGCTGCTCAGGATGATGCCTAGTCACTGCCACAGCCCAGCTTGGGCATGCAGCTCCTCCATGCCGCCAACAAACCAAAGAGATTTAGACGTCTGAGTCTGGATAATTTGTGCTTCATGCTGAGCCTATTCCATCCTCTCCCCTTTCCCCATCGCCTCATGTACAGACAACAAAGTGGCACTGCTCTTACTGGGAGAGACAGGCAGAAATTGCTCTCTGCAAGGATGTATTGCTGGGCTGGTGGTGTTGCTGCACCCTGATAAACTTTCCAAAAGCAGTCTCTGCCCAGGTTAGGACATAAGCGTCAGGTATCCCAAAAGAGAAGCGCAGGGATGCCGCAGTGAATATTGCTGAATTTATTTTAGGCCACGGAGATTCCGGCTGAAAGATCACTTGGGAGCTTGCCAAAGGTCCAGAAAAGGTAACTGCTTGGGGAGGCTCAAGGTCACCCATGCCTGGGAGCCACTGGCGCCCCCTCAGTGACACTGCTGCCTTACGGAGCGACGTGCTGCCAGCGGAGGTGGAAGCCCAGGCATCTCCTCGGAACACGTGGGCAATGCTTCAAGTGTTTGTGTCCCGGCTGTGCCAGGGGCCGGCGGGCAGGGACGTGCCCTCCGTGGGCAGCGCGGCGGATGCTGCTGCGTCACTCGGTCGGGAAAGCAGCTCTGCCTCCCTGACACCAGATGCAAACAATTTGTTTTGCACTTGGACTGGTAGTCTGGAAAACCGAAGCGTTGTGTTTTTCAGTTTATATGATATGCTTGCTTTCCAGTTCTGTTAATTAAAATCATGATACTGCATAAGCAGTTGCTGGATAGCTTGCAGGGTTCATTTTAAATTTCTTTTTTCTAGACACTCAGGCATTTGAAGCCCTTTCTCTGCTTGCAGTGCATTAATTCACCTAGCTAGAAATTCTATCTGTCTGAACTCATACAAGCATGCATTTGGGAATGGTTTTGATTCTTACGGTATTTTCTCCCAGTGTTTGCCTGTATCTACCAATGTAATTTGTCAGAATAAATGAAGTAATTGAAAATTATCCACTCCTCATAACTGTTTCACAATCACTTAGAGAGGGAAGGGAGCAGAGGACCCATAAGCAAATAGAAAGAAATATGAGCATGTATGAATTCACTCGAGTGATAACTCTTCTTCTTCTTTGGCGAATTTAATCCATCAGCTTTTCTGGAGCCATTGTGTAAGTCATGAAGGCTCAACTGCCTCAGCAAGCACTCCACCATACATTTTTGGACCATTTTCCACTGTGATGTCTACTGTTACCCAGGATGTGGTTAGGCCAAGTCTACCCAACTCACTAATCGGCTCCAAATGGAAATGGAAGTGGTTCTGCAGGGCAGCCTCAGACTCTATTGACCTTTTATTGCTTTCAGAGTGGGTCTGCCACTACTTCTTCCCTGTTTCCCGACTTACATCTCCTGTGGCTTCCCAGATTCCACATCACCTTTGCTGCACCCATGTATCCATCTTGACCTGTTGTGCTCGTGAGGCCCAGGAAACCTCTGCAGGCTGTGCAGCAGCAGAATGTTTAGCTGCATCATGGCAGGTCTGTTACTAGCAGGGAAAGAGGCACATTCACCACGTGCATCATCTGCAAGCACACCTGGTGCTACTGGAGTAGTGCTAACAGAGGACTTAGTCCAGTGAGGGAACATCACTTAAACTGTCCAGATGTGAAGCTTTGCTCTCAGGACTGAAAACATCGAGTGTGGACACGTGCAAGGATAGGCCAACATTTGCAGGGTTTACTTTGATCCACAGACAAAGCTCAGAGTCACTCAGCAAAGCTCACATGAGCTTCTCCCATGTGTGAGTGAACATCACCTGAGCTCAGCAAAGCCTTTCCATGCAAATCCCAACTGCTCTGCATTGTGTCAAACAATGACTCCAGAATTAGATCCAACAAGATGTCTTTTTTGGTTGTGGTTTTTTTGGGGGTTTTTTTGGGGAGTTTTTTTGGGGTTTTGTTTTGTTTTTTTTTTTTTTGGTGGTTTTTTTGGGTTTTATTTTTTTTTTGTTTTTTTTGCAGCAAGTACATACAGCGATGTAACCTTTTCAGGGCTTATATCTTGGTTATTAATACTACCATTTGCCTTCTTTTGGAAAATCGAACTCATGTGATAGAGGAACTTAATGTGTCAAATTCTGATACAGAAATTCTGGTATGAGTGCTTCTATAAAATACAGAAGTGGAAAATGGAGGTTCTACGGTAGAAAATTATTTTCTTGGGTGGTTTTTTCAATAAATTTTATATGATTGAGCCAGCAAAGAACAATGCCAACATTAAAAAAATCCATAACCTGTTGATCTTGTCCTGGTTTTGGCAAATTTAGGCAGCCAAGATTTTATAAGAAGTGTTGTGTAATAGTTAGTTCAGGAAAAAAAATTTATTAAAAGAGGTACGTTACCATAAATCTAGTACTAGGTAATCAGATTAAAAAGAAAAAAAAAAAAACACCAAACAACAACAACAACTGGGAAGTGCAATAACTGGATTTGCTAATGACACATAAAATAAAAAGATGAGCACATATTTGGATTTTTGCACAGGGCAAGTGCCACAGAATTTTCCCTAGGAAACAATCCTCTATTGGCAAAGTGTGGTCAAATGCAACAAACAAATCTTTTTTGTCTTTAATTATGGTGATTCTGTTTAAAAGTTAGAAGACATCAATTTTAGAATGTGGAATGCAATTGCGAAAGAAAATGGGTTTCCTGAATTTTCAGTGATTGACTAAAATTCACACACATACTGGTTATTTTAATTTAAGGAAAAAGGATTTTGTTTCTTTATCCTGTTACATAACACTGGATCTATTCTCCCTTGAACACACAAGTATGATTATCATTAATCTTAAAGGGAAACAGTTGTCTTTCAAAATCCTTTCTGAATTTCAGAATTTTTATCTTTTTTTTTTTTTAAGTTAGATCCCAAATGACTGGATATGAATTGAAGACAAGCACATTGCTTATATTTTTTAATTGGATTACTTTAATCTCTTTTATGCGTAGTTCTTCTACTGTTCTTCCAAAAAGCAATAGTGAAGAAAAAACACTTGTTTTAGAGTGTACAATACAAAACATACAGTTCATACAGTACAAATACAAAACATACAGTTCATACAGCATACAGCAGGAGACAGCACTTGTTATTGCTTTTTTAGCTCATTTTTATGAAACTGGCTGGCTTTTAGTTCAGAGACATTCTTTAATAATACTTATATTTTTCATTCTATAGTGAATTCCTTTCAAGGATTTTAAATTGCTCAGGAGATCTTGAAAATCCCAGTGAAAACCTTTGCATATATGAGAGGCTTTTATTTCCAGGTAGCTGACTGTCAGTTAACTTGAGACAATCACTTTTATCAAAAGCCAGTGCAACCACTGTGGTTCCAGGCTGTTTGGTTCCTCTGTGTTTGTCCCTCACTTTAGGAATCAGCCCCTGTAAAGCAACAGTCATTTCCAAACTCAAACGGTGCCCAGAAAGGACCAGTTCCAGCCTCTCAGCCATGCTAAGTGCCTCAAGTTAATTTGTAATTAGCTTGATGTAAGGAAAGGACCAGCCCATGCAATCCCATAATGGCTAGGCAGTCTCAAACATAAGCAAAATAGGCCACCCATAGCATTAAAGCAAGAGAATTTAATGGCAACTGGCTACTTTTCAAGAAGACCTGTGGTTTTTCAATGCCTTTGTGTTTGATTTGTAAACGAGGTGCAGGGCTCTATCACTGGTAGGTTCACATAATGCGGAGTGCACCAAAAACACAGGTTATGTTTTCATTTCTGTTTGATACGTTATTTATATATGATTTATATGGATAAACTAAGAAAAATTAACTGTCCAGGCCATGATTTAATCTAAAATAAACACAGACTGAAACTACAGCAACTTAGTGGACTGCGTGGATTAGTGAGGTATCCTGGTATGTAACAGCAATAACAACAATTTATTCCCCAATCTAGTAATGCTTAAAATCTGCAATCCAGAGTCACTCCATGATATGCAAATCCCTTACAAAATCTGCTTCCCTTTTTCAGGTTCAGGATCCTCTGCTATACAGGGGAACTCCAAAGACTGACTCCATATAACTTTGTATAGGAAATTCATTTATAGAAAATCATTAATGCAAAGGACTTATTCAGACCATCTTTTTGCCATTCTTGCTTACACAATCCTTTACAGACACTGCTGTCCATTTCTCTCTTACATTTCTGCTGGACTTTGTGCCTGGATTAACTTTGCTTTTTTAAAATTTTAATGTTTATTTGTACAAACTTCCAATCCCTACAAAATCTCTTATTTGTCCATGCCCCATCCTGGTCCTGAGTCCATGTTCCCTCTAGCAGATAAACAAATGAAAACAAGGTTTCTCCTGAAAAAATGAAGAAATATTAAATTGGTTACCATTTAAAAATTAATGAGACTTTGCTGACAAGCATATTTTAGGTCCTGGTATAATATCCATCCCTCCACCTCACCTCATAAGAAACCTGAATTAGCTCTGCCATACCTTTAGGATTTCAGATTTCTCCATCTGAAATCTGGCACTTACATCCCTGCCCCTCGAGACCTCTTTTCCCGGGGGGCAAATACAGTGAATCTCTCCTGACTTTCGTGCCATCTCAGTAGATTTCCACACATTGTAGCCAAGCTGGGGATTTGGCCCAGTGTCTTTTTTAAACCCTGTGACCCAGACGTGGAGATTAAAAAAGAGTTATGTTATCGGATTAAACAGATACAAGAGGCACTCGCTGTATCAGCATCCAACACCTTAGAACTCCAGCAAGAAGATCAGCATAGTAATGGCAGAAACAGTCTTTGAGAAAGAGGGAAAACTCAAAGGAAGGTGATGGCTAACCCATGCCTTGGGCTAAACCTGCCCCTCTGACTGGTTGCTAAAGCAGCCACAGGGATATGGTGTTCTGCTTGCTATAGCATCTTGATACAGGATACACTCAAGGTATAAAAGACATTTTGTCTCACCTACCTGTAGCCAGTGATTTAGGCCTTAGTTAAGTTTGGGTTAACGTCTTCACAGTGGGGTTTTTAAGGGGTTAGGCTTGATTGCGTTATGAACTGCATCAGCGGACACTGAAATCAATAAAGCTGCAGAAGCAAAAATTCTAATAGACTAAAAACAGACCTACAGGAAAAGGATAGTAATTTCAGGCACCATTTGTATGCTTAATATTATACACATGCTTATGCTTTGTAATTTGGGCTCTAACTTGTGATTTCAGTTACATAAGAGAGTGGAGAAGCCAGAAGCATTAGTGCTGCCGTACCCACTGCAGCCGAAGGCAAAGTTCCCCCAAATAGTCATCAGGTGCATTCTCAGAAATTGTGCTGTCTCATAATGAAATAGCAGATAGCAATGTGCATATTTATGACACAAAAGGATGATGATGATGATGATGATGATGATGATGATGATGATTAGTTCCAGGTACTGTTTACAAACCTCTGACTTCAAAACAGCTTTGGCTGTTGGTCTTTTACCCCAAACTTTTTTTTTTTTAAACACAGAGAGCAACCATGTGCTTTGTATGGCTGACTTTTAATGAGTGAGGAGCAACAGAAGAAGAGAGCCAGAGACAAATACAGACTTTGATTCCTCTAGAGAACTAGAGCAAAATATTCCACTGCTGTCACTGGTACCGCTGTGCTGGCAGGATCCTTCACACAGACAAGGCTCCAGCCATTACTTATATTTCACTGATGTGACTGCTGGTTCCTAATCTGCATCTAGGCATCCTCACTGAAACCAAAGTGTCTGAGCTGGTGAGAAACTTTTTGCTTCATTCCCTAGTGCAGCCAGAGCCGCCTGTTTGTGGTCCCTTGTGGAGCCTCACAAAATGTGAGCTGCCTTCTGCAAAAGATGTCTATGAATCAAAGTTGCAGTACACAAGAAACCTGAATCAGAAGATGTAGGTGGCAGCATGGACTACATCGGTATGAGTTTAAACGAGGCTGTTGAGTGGAGATATCTCATCACTTAGTTGTGTATATCCTATATCTCTATCCAGTATTCTGCTAAAAACCTACTCATGCTCCAAATCAGCTCGGATACTGAAAATCACAGAATGCACTGGAGTAAGGGAAAATCGGATGTGTGACTGTGGCACAGTGTTTTTGGCATCCTGTATTGCCATCAAAAACTGTGCAGAAAGCTGCAGCTTTTGCAAGGACCAGCTAAGGAAATCTGCCTTTTCTGAGACCTCCCTGGAGGCTGCTGTGATGGAATTTGATCCCCCCAGCAGCCTATGCATAGATGATGGGTTCTGGAAGTGGTCCCCCAGTAACTGCTGTCCTAGTTCATGGTGTAGGAAAGGTAGCATCTTGTATCCGGGAAAACCTAGACAGCAGAGGTGTGGGGACTATTCACTCTCCTTTGGTGCATCCCTGCTGTTCCCATTGCAAGGTTAGCACTGCAGGACTTGTGTGAAATACAGATGGCTCCTTTTCACCACTACTGTATTCCACAATGCAAATGGTATTTTGCAGTACAGAGGATCTTACTAAGTCTTCAGCAGGGGTTATATGAAAATGCCTCGCGACCCTGTTTGCTGCTGTACCCTTTCATTAAGAGAACCAGAGGGGATGCAGGTAGGAGTGCAAGGACATGTTTGAATCATATACCCGTTCGCCTGCAGGGGAAGAGGACCGGTTTTCGGTTCTGTGAAACCCGACGCAAAACAAAACGTTGCCCTGCTCATTTTCCTCGCCGATCGCCCCGGCCGTACTTTGTTCTGCAGCTGCGACCGGGACTTTCCGGTGCCGGGGATTGCGCTTTTGGGAGGCGGCAGGACAGAGCAGGGATATCCCAGCCTTCCAGGCACCTGCCAGCCCACGCTCCCGTGTTGCCTGCTCCCGCAGCAGACGGCTGCGGGACCAAACCTGTCCCCGAAGCCTGGCAGAGCGGCATCGGGTCCAGAGTCCAGTCCTCTGGGTGGTCGGGGTGAAAAGTGGCCTCGGAGGAGCAGAGCCAGGGCCCAGGCGCAGGGACGTGCAGGGGCGTTGACAGCGCCGTGGGATGCTTTTTCTCCGAGAAAAGCACTCTTTGTGTAAAGATAAAATATAACGACAAAAAAATGTACGAAAATGAAAAATACCGAGACGAGATCAGCGACTGGGAGCCCTCGCTCCGCTTCCTGCCCGCCGCGGCAGCCGCGGGACACGGGCCGGGTCCTTCGGGTCGGTTCGGGGCGGCCCCGCT